>LZPO01017596.1:52525-95298 GCA_001675575.1 Neotoma lepida | reverse complement strand
GGCTTGTTCACAGCTCCATCCTTTGACTTCCTGTCTTTGAAACCAATGCCTTCTGCTTTTATAGATTGGGTAATGATGTTTGCTTGCTTGTTGTCTGACTTTGACTTTAGAGCAGTATACAAAGAACCAAAATGATTATTACTTGTGTGTGTGTGTATGTGTGTGTAAGGTTTGTTTGTTTTGAAGTAGGGTCTTAACTGTGTAGTCCAGGTTGTCCTGGAGCTTGACCTATAGCCCACACTGACCTTAGCTCATTACCCTTCTGCTACAGCCTCCTAAGTGCTGGTAACATGTAAGCACGGATGTTTCTCATAAAATTACCAAATGTGGCCACGTCTTAGGAAATGCTGGTAGCTGATAAAATGCATAAGGTCGGCCTAGACAAGAACATGTTGCTGCAAGTGCTTTAGGCCAGACCTGTTTAAAATTAACTGCATATTTTTTAAGGTGATCTTAAAGTGTTGCTTATGTTCTGCAGCTCTGACTTGGCATTTGATCTGGAAGGATATGTTTTTATTTTGATCAATGATGTCCTGACAGCAGCAAATGGTGCATATGTGAAACAGAAGTTAGATTCGAAAGTAAGTAGAACTCTACAGCTTCTTCATCGGATGCTCACTGATGGAGGGAGAGTGTGGAATAAAGAAACATACTTAGGAGGGTTGGGGATGGACATAGGAGCTCTTGAAGGTAACATGCATATATGTTCATGCTAATACAATAAATGTATATTTGCCAGACACTGTGGCTCATGCCTATAATCTCAGCACTCAAGAAACTGGGGGAAGTGGATAGCCGCATGTTCAAAGCCTGCCTAGGCTACATAATGAGGCCAGCCAGGGCTACAGAGTGAAACACTATCTCAGAAAAAAGAAAAGGAAGAAAGATGTTGGCTTTTCTAGAAGAAAATGTGTGAATATCTTGACATAGAATGAGATAGGAGAAATAAGAAATGTCCACAGAGAAAAGTGTCTTCATGATTGTGGTTGTATTNAAGAAGACTGGGTGAGGGACCTAAAAGAAATACAGGGAAGTTTGGGCAGTTATGAGGGAAGCGAGTGCTGGAAAAGGCTATGGGACAAGGATGCCTTTGAATGCCAGGGAGCCCTGGGCTTGCTGTTGGAGAGTACTGNATCCCTGGGTCCAGACCCCACGTGTATACTCAGCTTCTTGTCTTCCATTGACAGTGTGCACACAGGGGCTTTCCACAATACTGTCTGCTTGGTCACCAGCTACTTTACATATAGACACATTCAGTATTTGAGCCCTGTTTTGTTTGCTGCATTGTAGGGTTAAGTTACTGTGAGAAAACANCTATCTGGATTNCAGCTNTCTTTGNCATAGAGCTCTTAGTGAAGGGGTTGTCCTTAATTTTGTAGTGGGCCTTGTGAGGGCTCACATCGATATTCATCTCAGATGTCACCCTCATTTTTCCTGAGCAGCTGATACGTGTTTATCTCATAACTGAATCTTGTAACCTATGTATGTCCCTGCTCATATTTTATCTTAGTAAGACAGCCTCATCCACTTGCTTCCTTGTCTGCTCTCTTCTGTGTATAGTATTTATGAAAATTACTTCAGGTACTTTCTGGAGCTCAGATGACAAGCAAAAACAAATGTCCCACTCGATAATGGTGATCCTAGTGGATTCCTGGTTGTTCTAGTTTTGAGGTGGTTTCCCATTGGCCAGGATTTTGCCTCTCCCCGAGAAAAAAAGAGTATAGAGCATGTGGCTGTCCCTGCAGGTTTCCTCAGGGTTGTTTTTTTCTTCCTCCACTGAAGACACTACAGATTTGTGGCTAATACTTTCTTCGAAATGCCTGCTTTTCCTCCTTCACTTACCTACTTTGATGTCTATGTGATTGCATTTTAGTTGGAGTTACTAGTAACATCTTTTCATCCTTTTTAAAAAAAGAGGAAAGAGAATAGCAATTTGGTCTCACCCTGATTTTACCATTAGCTCATTTGCTCTTTTACCAAGTAGACACTAAGGCAGCACTGCCGTGAGCCAGTGGCTTCAGCTCTCTGAAGCCATGCTGCCCAGCAGTCTTCCNTGATATGGAAATCATCTCTGCTCTCATTAGAGACATGACTTCTGGGAATGTGAAAGGTGACTGGTGGAGGTGGTTTTGTGTAATTATAATTGAATTAGCTTCATATGGCTAGTGACTACTATTTTGGACAGCAGTCTAGAATACATTCCAGAACATAGGAGAAAATAAAGCCTTCAGAGTATTTTTGTCTCAGAAGAGAGCTCTTCAGTTCCACACTTAGAAATGGCGGTGGTGGCATGCACCTTTAATCCCAGCTCTCAGGAGGCAGAGACAGGTAGATCTCTGAGTTCAAGGCCAGCCTGGTCTACAAAGTGAGTTCCAGAACAGCCAGGGCTACACCCTGTCTTGAAAAACCAAAACCAAACCAAAACAAACCTCTATGGGTCTGGGGTATAGCTAAGTTGATTTCTTTGGAGATGGGTTTTAAATTAATTAATTTTGAGACATGGTCTCACTATGCAACCTGATTGGTGTGGAACTTGTTATATAGTCTGGCTTTGAACTCACAGAGATCTGTCTGTCTTGGCCTCTTGCATGCTGGAATTAAAGGCATGTGCTATCATGCCTGATGTGATGTAGCTTGGTTGATGTATTGCTTGCCTAATATGCATGCAACCCTTGGTTTAATCCCTAGTACCACATTAGCCAGGTGAATCCTAGAACTCTAGAATTGGAGGCAAAAGGATCAGATGTTCAGCTTCATCCTTAGCTATATGGTTAGTCTGAAGCCTGAAGTGTTTATCTAATTATTCTTTATCAGTGAAAACTTGGGAGTCAGATATCAGAGAAAGAACCTGAATGATAAGACAAGTGGTGAGAAGTGACCTCTCTCTCTTTCCTTCCTCTATCCAAAAGGGCCAAGAATCTTTCTAAGCCCCACCCTATTACTTCCTGTGTCTCTCTATATGTCCTCAGTCCTCCAAAAC
The DNA here is from genome assembly GCA_001675575.1 of Neotoma lepida. Lineage (NCBI taxonomy): Eukaryota > Metazoa > Chordata > Mammalia > Rodentia > Cricetidae > Neotoma > Neotoma lepida. Next base: position 92,318 of record LZPO01017596.1, on the reverse strand, counting down.
CTCTATGGCTAATATGGTCCGCTAGTAGTTAGCTCTACCCCCTGATTGAAACTAAACTTTATTGACAGTCTTGGGAGTGTCAGAATGCGATCAAAATATCCCACAACAGAAACCAGCCTGAGATATATGAGACTCTGTCTCAACAAAACCAAACCAAACCTTTGGAATCTGGGTGTGTTAGCAGCTTTGTAACCTGAGTACTCAGGATGCTGAACCAAGACACTTGTGAGTTCAAGGCCAGCCTGTACTATGTAGTGACATCTGATACACTTGTAGTGTCCCCAAGGGAGAATGACATTCAAAATCATTAGAATGTGAAGGGAGTGATGAAGAGTATGGGCATTTGTGTTTTGTCACTTGTCAGTTATGCAGTTGGTGTATCTGTGTTTGTACATTTTGCACACCCTCTGCTCCAGGCTAGTTCATGTCTTGGGGCANGGGCACCTGTTGTTTAGGGTTGTGTAGTCTCACTGTTGATCTTTTCCAGGTACTATACAAAGAGGCACAGCTTTCCAGTGATACTTACAGTTATAACTTATCCACTATTTGGTTTAACTTAGGACCAGTATGGTCACACTGGTTTTAGTAAATCAGAATTGTAACTTCAGGGCTGCTTATAATCATGGACCAGTCAGCTTGAGTCCTATGACAGGAAGACCTGGGCCTGCATTTCAAACTTGAGTGTGATTATTCAAATTAAGACACTTTTTTACTTTAAAAGCCATCCAGCATAATATACATATGTAATTGTACTAGTAATCTATGTATGTCTAACTATACTTATATGCTAGAACCAGCCAAAGTAACTAACTGTTTACTACCTAGGAGCTGGGAAAGTACGGTCTGCTCTATTACAATGCACTGTTCATGATTCTTCCCACCCTGGCCATTGCATATTTCACAGGAGATGCACAAAAGGTAGGATTTTGTAATTATGGGTTATTTATTTACTGTTTATGATCAAAAGATAGACTTTTGGGTTGTTAGAAAGAGATGTGCTTATTAAGTGACCACAAACTGAGAATTTACTCTTTAGATCTTTAGTCTGCTGATGTCATACTAACCTGCCTTCTTGACATAAACATTTAAAATATTAAAATGGCTCAGAATAGGTCTCTGTGCCAGGACAGAGAAAGAAAAGTTTACATTAAAAACATTGTTGATTGATTGATTTTGTACATGTATGACGTGTTCTGATCGTATACACCTTCCCGTTATCCTCTGTTATCCCTTCCCACTCTTCCTAACCCCTTCTTTAGAACAAGATCCCTTCCTGCTTACGTGTGTGTGTGTGTGTGTGTGTGTGTGTCTGTGTGTGTCTGTGTGTGTCTGTGTGTGTCTGTGTGTGTGTGTGTGTGTGTGTGTACTCATGTTCCATTGAGAATAATCAGGTGTGCTTGCAGGAGCATGGGTTAAGGGTTCTTTATTGGGCAATTACCAATGGGTACACTTCTAAAGGAAATGCCCTCCTTCCTGTAGCTGTTAACTGCCACTGGGTACTCAGGAAGAGGTAAGACCTTTTAAACTCCTCTCTCATCCATGATGGACTGTTGAAGGGCCAGTGATGTGCAGATTTGTGTAGGTAACCACAGCTGCTGTGTGTTGATCACTGCAATGGCCATGTGTGTAGAAGTGCTCTACAGCGTCCTTCTCTGCCCTCTGGCTCTTAGATTGTATCCATCCCTCTTTCATGTATTCCCTGAAGCTTGGAGGGAGGAATTTTTACATTTTTATTAATCTGGAAGCAATCTCTCCCTGAAAAATAAAACATTCTGAAGTATTAAGACTCTTGGAGACTCTGGAGTTGTTTCTTTGACAGGTATTTTCCTTGCTTGAATCCCACCTTGGTTCCCCATCATCACTAGGAGGGGCTCACTATTGCACGGTGCCTTGACCAGATAAATAGCAACTTATATAGTAGTTTACCAGTTTTATGCAAAAATTTACTTAAATAAATCCAGAACAGAATAACAAAATCAACCCTAGAGAAGTTTTCTGTAGAATATGCCCATATTTATAGAAAAACGGTATTATATTGTTAGAAATCACAAAATTTTGCAAAACAAATGGAAATGCAAAATTCTGCCAATGATATCTGACCCAAGATTTTGTCTCTCGAACCTGGGCTTCACAATAAATATGTTGGTTATGCTTTCTTAGGGCAGCAGACCGTTTATCAATGAGAACTTGAACAGAAGGTTTTAAAATTAAACTACTCATAAATTCTTTGAGCTGAGACAGAATTTTGGCAATGTATGAAGCTTTATGTTTTGCTCTATTTTTTCAAGACTAATTTTTTTTAAAGATTTATTTATTTATTATGTATACAATGTTCTGCCTGCATGTATGCCTGCACACTAGAAGAGGGTACCAGATCTCATTACAGATGGTTGTGAGCCACCATGTGGTTGCTGGGAATTGAACTCAGGACCTCTGAAAGAACAGTCAGTGCTCTTAACTGCTGAGCTATCTCTCCAGCTCCAAGACTAATCTTTTAAAGAGCTATATCTAGTCATTCTGAATATATGAGTATACTTTTTTTTCTTTTTTTTTAATGAGTAGATGTTTTAATGAACTGTGGCCTGGCTACCAGCAAGTCTAAACATGGCCCCAAAGTAGAAATTGCTATTGCTTTGACTAATGGTGTTAAATAACTATACTGTGTAGAATATTTCTTTGAAGAAAATAGGATGAGAAACTAACTTTTCCTGAATCTTTATTATGTACTGGTCACTTACATGAAATATAATCTAGCTTTCTTAATAGCTGTAGGAAGCTTAAATTATCCCTATTTTGTTAATGTGGGAAGAGGTTCAGGACATTAAAAAATTTACCTACGGTCACAGTGTTGGGAGATAAGACTCCTTCCAAAGGCCNTGGTCTGTAGAGGTCTGCTTCCTTCTAGCAGATTCTGACTGAAGCAGCTTTTACTCTTGAGATTTAGAACAGAGGTGTGATAGATAATAACTTGTCCCTTAGGACAGAACAGAGGCTCCAAGTCTCAAGGCCAATATGTACTTGAGATGGCTGTGAAGATTAACGTGCTTGTGTACACTAAGGACTTAGCAAAGATGCAATGTCCATCAGGTGTTGACAAGTATCTTGTAGCTACTTGGAACTACTAGCCAAAGGAGGTATGTCTTCATTCCAAAACGATGATAATTTGTATAGAAGTTATAACATAATTTGTGCATATTTCAAAGTTTAGTAGTACTTTAATCCCAGGATTCAGGAGGCAGAGGCAGACACATCTCTGAGTTTGAGGCCAGCCTGGTCTACAGAGCCAGTTCCAGGGCCGCCAGGAACCCTGTCTCAAAAAGAAAGGGGAGAAAAAAAAAAAAAAACAGAAAGAAACCTAACTAAATCAAAGTTCAGTAGTAGTGCACATGTAGTTTGAATGTTCTACTATGGCTAAGCATGTTTATTTATAGTGTGAAAAGTTACTTTACCACATACAATAGGACTAGATTTGTTTTCCTCTTGTGTCTTTAGACAGGACAGTACATTTGTATTTTCTTTTTACTGTTTTATTTTTCTAATGACACTGTCAGATACAGGTCAAGAGAATATATTTTAGAACACTGATTTTGATGAGTTATCAGTCCACCTAAAGATAAAGTTNAATATACAAATGGAACTCACTGCTTTGTAGTCCTATCTCATTGTGTTTTGCATTTCACATGTTTGTTCAGTTTCACTTTTACTATTAATTAATACAGCTCTCATTAAACATTTATTGGGGTACAAATAGACACTGGCCATGCTGTTTTCTGTAACATCCTCTGCTTCCTCGCTATTCTTGTTCTCGATATTGTCATATAGGTAAGTATTATGAGTCTCACTGTGTTGGATTCTGGTGACAAGAGAAAAGAGGATGAACTCACTGATACTCTTGCCTTTGAGGAGCATGTAGTCTTTCTGGGAAGCAGACCCACTCACATCAGAACTATACACTGGTGTAGGTTCTCAGGGAGAAGTGTTTGGGGGAATCTTGGGATGGAAGTAGGTCAATTCTGTTTTTTTTNGGGGGGGTTAAGGATAGACTGTCCCATGTATATTTAGCTGTAAATGAAATTAAGTACATGGATGATGTAAGTAATGGTGTTGTGGTATGAATTAAATTTGAAGCTATGACAGTGATCCTAACTTTGTTCTTAAATTCCTATGTATCTTTGAGACAAGTCACTATTTCATTTAATTTCAGAGCATCTTTCCTGTGTTAAGAGAGTTCTGTGTTAATGTCTCTTAAAAATGTGTAAGAAATCTAGCGTAATGTTTACCACACAGGGAAGGTATCTGGTATGAATCTGAGGTGGTGTAGGATCTAGNACCAAAGTGCATGCCTGTCAGGAAGTCTCATCTGTGTTCAGGTTAGGAGGAATTGGTGTGAGCTGAACAGCAGTATTTACTATTCAGGTGAAGCTAGTTCTTAGCCCTCCTCCTTCAACAGCCACCTCCCTTTCTCCATCTTGATCTGTAGGCCTGGATGGCCTAGAACTTGGTGGGAACATCAGGCTGACCTTGAACTGAGAGCAGTTCTCTTGCCTTTACTTCCTACTACTGGGGTTGTGGTTGTGTATAACACCACACCTGGCTGGTTCTCAATTTTCTTACCCACCATATGCAACAAGAAATGCTCACCTTTTAGAGACATGACTCAGAGCAGTGACTTAGAACAGTGATTGTTAGGTGGAGCCAAGATGACCTAAGGCATCCTTAGGACCCACAGTACATTACAAGATGTTGACTGTCACATTGTCAATCACACTTGTCTGAAGGCTTGTTTAAAGGGGTCCCTGATCAAGTCTGGGATATGTGGCAGATTTTAGGTGTTTACTAAGTTGAGCTCATTGTCAGTTTGTGTCTTTTGTGGACGTACTACGTTCCATATGTGTGTGTGAATAAATATGTATATATGTGTCCACTTTCTATAGAATTGATGCTTCATGTCTATGATACTTTATCTTTAAAGTTTGCAAATAAACAGTTTGAGCCTTCTTCTGGCTGGAAGTCATACTTTACCTGTAGGGTATGATGCATTGTACCTGACAAGATGGCTTCATAAATAATTTTCTTTGATCCTTGTTAAATACTCTGAGGAGGGTAGCTACCCGGTTTATAGACGTTAGGGGGATTCTCAAGGATGCACAGTGGTGGTGTTTGGAATAGAACCTCTCTGATGCCTGCAGAGCCCTGGCTTATGTGCCTGACTGCATGTGTCTCCCACAGCCATCAGCCGCATTTCTGTTCAGTTTGGGACTTCCATGCAGGACCTTCTTCTAGGACAGTTCAGGAAGCACCTCAGTGCTGGTGTCAGAGTGACACCAGAGCAAGGTCTGTGCTGTGTGCCCTTATTTGTTCACAGTCATAGCATTTTTGTTCTATGACCATTAAGTGCTTATGTGCTGGGTGCTGTTTTGAGAAGAAAGACCACGTACCTGCTGGAATGAGCGTTGATTCCAGTAGATGAGATGGATTGTACAGGAATCAGGTAGTAGGAGCTGTGAAGAGAAATCAGTCGAAGAGGGAATGATGAGAAAGTGCTATTTTGAAAAAGATGGCTATGGAAAAAAATCTCACCTGAGCAGACTCTGAAATAAATGGACTGAGAAATAGTTTATATGTCTCTGGAGAGTATCCGGGGCAGAAGCAAAAGCAGGTTCTTAGCCTTGAGGAGCTTAGCACTATCTGAATTAGTAAAATCCAGGAAAGGTGAGCTGGGCCTATACTGAGGTGGGGGAGGGGCCTGAAGGTGTGGTCCAGGTAGAACTTACAATGAGCCCAGGATGGCTGCAGGAACAGATCCATGGCTAGAAGTTGGAGAGCTGAGAAGCCAGAGACCCAGGGAAGCTCTCCTTTTTCTGAACAAGGAAACTGAGGCTGAAGAGGACCCAGGTCTCCATTCTAAGACCAGGGCTCTCATTCAGCCCACCCTCCTCCTCCCTGCTCACATCTAACTTAGGCTTCGATCTAAACACAGGCATTTGGAGTTTCTTCCGCTGGCAGGAAGAAGTCGACAAGAGTTTGACTTTAATGCTATCCTACAGAGAAATTTGAAAAATGCAGAAGACTGACAGCCCCTGGTCCCATTGTTGACCATTGCCTGACTTTGTATAAGTCCTCTCTGTGTGCTCACTCTGCTCTGTCACATGTAAAATGAGTTAGGTGGATGAAATAGTCACTAGGTAGGACCCTTCTGGAGCAAAAAGCACGCTGGTGTGGACACTAGGCTCTGTTCACACAGCTGGTGTGAGCTCAGTGCCTGAGATAGTCAGGGCAGATAAACTGCTCTCACCACTAAACCCCAGAGCCACATTGTACAGGGATGTTCACATTTTCTTGGGCCATTTAAATAAAGAAACTCTGGAAAAATAGAAACCAGTAAAGTAGTCAAAACCTTTTTATGCATGTGTGTGGAAACAGGGTAAGTATATTTTTTTCTATTGTGGAACCATGCAAAAGTACTTAAAAACTATACTTTATAAATTGAACCATAAGAAAAAGAAAGTCTTTTGCGATGCATCTTAAACTTAAAAATAACTAGGGCAGGTGGAACAAACCAAATTATTCTTATTACTCAATAATAAGGCCAGGAAGTAAACTGAAGCAAAGTCCAATCAGACAGGGAGACTTATTTTTTTCGCTAGCAATCTAGGGAGAGGACTCTGAAAGGTCAGTTCCCAGAGAGACAGGAATGGACACAGCAGGTGATGCTATAGGCATAGAATTTAAGTAAGATTTGGAGGCTCAGACACCCTAAAGTTCTGTATAAATTACAAGACAAAAATCCAACCAAAAACTCATCCCAGGGAGCATATAGTACAAGGGCTGAAATCGGACTCATTTGTATGTGGCTCTGTTCCTCCTTCCCACCTCTCCCTCTCTTCTCCTTTCTCCTTATTTGCAAAATCTTGGGATTGCTAGAAAGGAAAGGACCCATATACTTGGCACTTAGTTTTAGAAAAGATGCATCTTACAAAATACTCTTAAAAAACAAAACAACATGGGGCTGGAGAGATGGCTCAGCAGTTAAGAATCCAGACTGTTCTTCCTGAGGTCCTGAGTTCAATTCCCAGCAACCACATGGTGGCTCACAACCATCTGTTATGAGATCTGGTGCCCTCTTCTGGCCTGCAGGGACACATGCAGACAGAACACTGTATACATAATAAATAAATAAATCTTTAAAAAAAAAAAAACAACAACAACTAAAACCAAAACATAGCAAGACTTGGTTTGCACCTGTAATCCCAGAATTTGGGAGGCTGAGGCAGGAGAATGGGCCTGAATTTGAGGCCTGCAGTGTGAGACTGTCTCAAAATCAGCCACCCAACCAACCATCAAATCATCCTTGGCCACATACTAAATTTGAGACTAGCCTGGACTATATGAGACCCTGTGTGTTATACAGAAATCGTCTTCCTGTTATTTAAAAAAAATCTAATAACATAGGTAAAATAGAATGGGTATCATTTGACTAGTGATTTTCTAAACTGTTTATGCTCTGAGCTGCTGCCGCCCAAAGGGAACGCAGTAGCACAAAGCCAGNATTGAAGGTGGCAAGGGTTGGGCTTGGCTTCCCAGCAGCACTCTCAGCTGGGTGTTCTCGGGTACCTATGGAAAAACAGACCCTGCTGTGGACCTCACAAGGCCACTGCTGTAGCATGGCATTGTATGATGTCTTCATTATGTTGCTGCTTGAGTGGCCTGGCTCAGAGGAGTTCAAGGAAAAGTTGCTGTCCAGGTCTCAGTAATTAGTAACCAATACTTGATTACTAAGTAATGAAGCCTTTCAGGCTCCTCACTTAGCCTGTTTGAGTTACTGAGTTTTTTTAGGATCTCTCTCTGGACCACACAGGTTGATTTTTTTTTTTTTTTCTTTTTTGAGATCCCGTAGTATTTCCTTTCAGAGAGACAGATCTCTTATTTCTAGGCTTTGGTATTCCCATTGTAAAACAAGTGTGTTGAATCAGAAATTCTTTACATATGTATGGATGGTTCTCAGCATGCATATTCTTGAGCTGTTCTTGTCTCTGAGGGTGTACCTTCTAAACTAGGAGCAGTGACTCAGTAGGTAAGGTGGGACATGTTTTGCTACCACACATATGTGTATAGGTGTTAGAGCCCCGAGGGCAGAGAGGAAGTAGTGAGCCAGTCTGGGCTCTAATTTCCCATATAAGTCAGAAGCAGGAGCAGAGGGGAAGAGGTGTGGCAGATGTTAGAGTGTGCTGTGGAGTAGGTGGGTAGTCCAGGGGCACTGCCCTTGGCCTAACTTTCCTAAGGTCAGGAAAGAACTGTGGAGATCATTTGTACTGCCATCATCCTTCTGTCTTGGTGAGGCGTTCCCTGGCAGTTTACTTCTGGGTAAAGGACCCAAGCTTTCTTCTCAGTAGTTTTCAAAGTGCCATGGTATCATTCTCACAGTTCTTGCTTAAATATATAATGCTTATTTATATAGCTTATTTATTCTGTGACAGTTTCCTAATGTATACAATGTATGTTGATCATTTCTATCCCCTGCTCCCCCTCTCACTATCCATGGACACTCCTTAGCATGTCCCCTTTCCACTGCCATGTCCCCCCTCTTCCCCCCCCTTAAATTAGTGGTGCCTGCCGCAATAGTGACTGCTCTTGTTGCCTTGACCTTGTGCAGGAAATCATGTTGCAGTGAGTTCATGAGTGCAGCCTTCACAGATGATCCTTTTTTAAAACCAGTTTAATTAACCTAAGCAACTAAAGAACAAAGATTTTTCAAATATTTTTATTTAACCAGAAATCTTATTCTAACCAAGTATACCTGATTTCCAGAAGTAGCTACTTTGTTTGCCTTTTGCCGTTTGATGAGAGTGTGATATTCCTGGTTCCTGTGTTCTGAGTGGTCCGAGGTCATGCACTGTGCCACCAGTACCTGTAGAACTAGGAACTTCCTCCAAAACAGAAGGGAACTTAGGGAAGCATCTTGTGTAATCTGTTATCACAGCCACCACTAAGCAGATTGAAGACTGCAGGCCTTTGACCCAGTTCCCAGTCAGTTCTGTGCCACACACAGTTTGACCAGGCTGGCCACCCTCTTCAGAATGCTCTTCACAGGAGTTTTCTCTAGAGGTAGAAGAAGTTTTGTTTCATTTAAAACAGCCTNGAATTGACAAAGTCCAGTCACAATGCCTTCTGTATTTCCTATTTTAGGAAGAATAAGCTGCATACATACCAGCTGACCACTGAGAGAGAACAGTGGTAGAAGTACAAGAGAATAATATCTCTGACTACATTCTGTAAATATTTCATTCTCTCGGTAGGTCCTCTCAAAAGGCAGCTAGAGTGGACTTTTTTCTACCTCTGTAGTACAGTTGAGGCCCACAGTAGTCACATGACTTTTTCATGGCCTCACAGAAAGATAATTGCAGAGTAAGAAGTAGAGTTCCTGCTTTTTTGATGGGTGGTGGTCCTGGGGATTGAACCCGTGGACTCACAGTTGCTAGGCGTGTACTCTGCATTGAGGTACACACCAGCCTGAACTGTTTTTAACTTGTAAGATTTGCCATATAGAGGTATAAAGGGGAAAAAAGGATATGTTGTTTTCCTGGTAGTGTATGTTAGTACACTGGGGGAGAGTCAGCCCAACAAGTGGTCTGAGAAATTTCATCCTAGGGAACCTCATTTAGGTCAAGACTGTAAACAAAAAGAAAAGAATTTCAGAATGAGGAGGAGCAGAATTAGTGTTTGTTCCATCCTGTCTGGAGACTATCTATGATAGTAGTGCTTTTAGTTCTGAATGAGTGAAGTTATAAAGTATAGCAANTGAGAGTGAAAGAACAAATAGTGAGTAGCAGATAGAACAAGCAACAGAAAGCAAAACCCAGAATCAGATGCTCACAGTGCCCAGCAGAAACGGTTGCTGTAGCCTCATTGAGTCCAACAGAAGCTGACTGGGGGAGTTGAGGCAGGCAGCTGAAGTCCTGATTGAGCTTTTCTCCTGGGATGTGTTACTGACTAGGGGTCTTGATTGGGTTCATTTTCTCTGCCAGTTAAAGAATTAAAAGGCAGGAAAAACTCAAGTGCAGCAGGCAGCAGCAGGAGATCTCAGACTCAACAGTGAGCATCAGTAGGTGAAGAAAGGTTTTGTCAGGAGTGAGGAGACACACAGCCAAGCTCACAGAGAGAAAGGCCCTCTACACAACAGAGAGAGGACTTGGACCCGGAAATCTTTCTTGAGACTGGAGTTTGTAAGGATCTCTGAGCTGTCTTTTTTCTTAGTTTAGGGTTTGTGAGTTTGAACAAAGACAGGGTGGCTGATAGGCCCACAACTTTGGCAGAAACATGGCCTGATCCAGACTTGAATGATTCAACAGTCTATCACAGAGGGCCAGACTGGCAGGAAAAAAACCACATGGGACTTTGTTTTATGCTGCTGGGGCAGCCATCTTGGAAGTTCACCATCTTTATCACCTATGGCCCCTCTCCNTATGGTCTTCATGTCAGGGACTCCCAACAGATGAGCTTCCAGTCAGAGCACTTTCTCCATGGATGAGCTTCCCATTCCCATTGCAGACATTCTGATATCTAAACAGTAGTGACCTTTGTGGGAAATGATTTACCTTTTAGCTGTTTGCAAGGACATAGTGTTTTTACTCTTTAGCTGTTTTGTTGTTCTTCCCTCTCCAAGTTACAGAGTCAGAGGCCCAGCCTATCTCTGGACAAGAGGCCCTAGAGGACACTTGAAGCAAACATGCTAGAGAGTGGTTCTCATCTTTCCTAATGCTGGGACCCTTTAATACAGTTCCTCATGTTATGGTGACCTCCAACCATAGAATTATTGTCATTGCTACTTCATAATGGTAATGTTGATACTGTTATAAATCATAATATAAATATCTGTTTTCTGATGGTCTTAGGTGACCCCTGTGAAAGAATCATTCGACCCACAAAGGGGTCACAACCCACAGGTTGAGAATCACTGTGCTAGAGTCTGGACTAGGAGAGCCTTCCAGGCTTCTAGAAACTGCTGTTAACAAGCTGACACAGCACAGGACGATTTAGCAGTATAATGTTCATTACAGTTAGTGAGTTTGTGAAGAAACTCAGAGAGAGAGAGGGAGAGAGAGAGAGAGAGAGAGAGAGAGAACATCTAGTAACAGCAGGCATCTGTATGATTTTGCGGCTGTTGACATTTCTCAAAGGTTATAGTTTACCAGGTTAGATGATTGTTGGTGCAAAAACAAGCTCTCACCTTAAAGTGAATTGAAAATACTTTATTCTAGAGCCAAATATCAGGAACCGTGGCCCAGGAACACATATTTATNTTACCCCAAGTAGAATGGTCCTTGTGGAAGCAGTGTCATGAAGTTTTATGGTTTTACAGAACAAAGGAAGCCATAAATCAAGGCAAGTTTAAAATATATTGGTGAGTACATCAGGGAGGCAGTTACATTAAGATGGGGAAGCTTGTCTATAGGCCTCACATTCTATCTGATGAAACTCTCAGCTTTTGAGTTGGTGGATGCTAGTAATCTGCTACATTAATAGATTTCAAAGTGTTTTTATTTAGTAGTCACATGATGTTAGTTCCTGTACAAAGGTAGACAAGGAATGTTCAGGGACCTAAAGGTAGCCTGAGATACAGAAGTTAGCCTCTGGACCTGCAACATTCCAACCTCTNCATGTCACTGCAATTCTAATCAGTGTATCAGTCTTTACAGACACAGCTTTTTTTCTGGGAATTCCCTTTGACAACATTAAGCAGTGTTTACAAATTATGTTTTAAAATTTAAGTGAAAAATTAGCTGAGCGTGGTGGCACATTCCCTTTATCCCCACACTTGGGTAGCAGAGAAAGGCTTTGTGAGTTCAAGACCAGTCTGGTCTACATAGAGTTCTGGGCCAGCCAGGGATGCATAGTTAGACCCTGTCTGAAAAAAAAAAAAATAAAAATATGTGAGCTGGCTTGCTTCTCTGAAGGAATTAGCTTTTGTTAACAAAAGTATAAAGTGTGTGGAGGGGCCTTGTTCAGGTTTGCTTGAGAGAGGAGAGCTGATATGGGCAAAGCCAATGAGTACATGCATTCTGGCCCAAAGCAAGCATGATCCATTTGTTGTTTTTAAAATGAGGTAAGAGGATTTTAGNATCTTAGTGGTTGTGTTGGAAGCTTTGACTCTAAAACCATCAGGAAATACAGAGTAGACCTTAGGGCTTCTTCCCTTTCCAGTCTCTTACAGACCCTGGTTTTCTTTCTTGCTCGGTNTAGATGGGACGACTAGTCTATAAGGCAGGACACGCACCTCCTTACAGGATAATTGTGTGCTTGACATTTATGAGTTTGGTACATAGTTAAGACACATAATAAGGAATAGCTTTTATTGCCTTTCTTTTTTTAATGCCCTCTTGTGGCACAGGAGCAGGCCTGTGTGTGTTGTAGGGACTGGTTGGGTCATATTTATCCTGCAGCTGAGTTTTCAAGTGGTTGTGCTTGAGTAGTTACAGCCAAAGATCTATTCCTGTGCTAAAGCCAGAATACAGCAGGCTGACTAACTTTCTCCAGAGGCAAGCCAAGTACTTAGGGAAGGGGGCAGGGATCCCATGAGAATTGTTTGTCTCCTTTTGAATATTCATTACTGGAATAAAATCTAGAGATAAAATAAAAAAAGAGAGCCTTAAGGCTTAGAGTATACAAGCTCAGGCTTATATGTTAGCTCTCTGACCTGCTGTTAGTGGTGTCTTCTGGGGATAATAAGACCATGTCTCCATCTCACACAGTCTCCCCCGCCCCCCAATATCAGTCAGTACTTTGAATGTTTTGGTTTACTTTCATCAGTGGCAAATATGAATAAACCATCCTTAGCATAGTTTCCCAAGGTGTCAGAATTGCACACCCACATTTAGAGTTAAAAAGAAAAGGAACTCGGGGACATGATGCCAGTTATTTTTCACTCACAGGTGGCTCATATGCTCATGTGTGTGACTTATGTATAATTAAGGATATTTACCAAGAATGTTCCTAAAAACTTGTAGAACTCAGTCATTGGAAGACATGATTTTGGAGGGACCAGAGAGATGGCTTAGAGGATAAAGGTACTTACCATTAAGCCCGATGACCTGAGTTCGATCTTTGGAACCTACATAGTGGAAGTAAGGAACCAACTTTCCTAAATTTTCTTCTGACCTCCAACACCTGGCATGTGCATTCTCTTCCCCCAAAATAAGTAAATGTAATTTTTGGGAGAGCTGGGGAGATGGTTCAGTGGATAAGAGCTCTTGTTCTGCAAGCATGAGAACCTGAGTTTGGATCCCTAACATCCAGATTTTAAAAAAAAAAGTAAAACAAACAAACAAACAAACAAAATCAGGTAAGGATGTGTATACTATAATCCCAACATTAGGGGGTGGAGACAGGTAGAACTCACTGGCTAGGCATCCTAGCCAAAATGGAGCTTCCGTGGTTCAGTGAGAGAAGCTGTTTCAAAGCAATAAGATGGAGAGTGGGAGTGTAGCATCTGAGTTCTTGCTCTGGCCTCTTTATGACCGCATGCGCACATACAGGCTTGTGCAGCTGTGTACTCGGCTATGTGTATGTCACACACACAGAGCAAAATATTTGGGCAGATGTTTCATAAGAGAAGAAATACTAATATTAAGTAAGCACATTTAAAAAATACCCACTTGTTAGTCAATAGAGAAATACAAATTAAGATTACAAGAGACCACTTACTGCTTGTTAGATTGACCCAAAACAGTTCTAAGTGGGTCAGAATGCAGAGCAGTGAAAACCCCAAACAGTGCTGGTGAGAACCTAAAATTATGTAGCTAATTTGGAAAACAATTTGGCAGTTTCTTATAAAGTAAAGATAAACTCACTAAAAGAAGCATCAGTTTTACGGTCCAGGTTTTATATAAGATAAATGACAATGTGGCCACAGATGTTGCCCAGAGGTTCATTTTTGCAGCTTTATTTTTAAGAATAAATTATGTGGGAACAGTACAAATGGAAGTCCATTGAGTAGTGATTCAGCAAACTGTGTTATATTCTCNGGGTGAAATGTTTTTATAACTGATGGTACAAGTGAGTGCATGGCAATGTTCTCAGGACCTGGATGAATCAGTATTCTGCCAGAGCAGGGAGGAAGACGCAGAAGAGTTTGTCCTATGTAATTGTTCTACCTGAGGTTGTTGGACAGCAAAGCTGTCCTAGTGGTACTGAACTGCAGCCAGAAGATGACATTGGATCCCTGGCGACTGGAGTTACAGATGCTTGTGAGCTGCCTTGTAGGTGCTGGGAATCAGCCCCAGCATGAGAGTCTTGGGGAAATTCCCATTTCTTTGGGGCCCATGTTTCAGTCGTCCTTGATAGTCAGGTTGAGAGACACATGTGTGTCTTTAGAGTATCTTCATTTCTGCAGGCCTGTTGTACTAGCAGAAGTACTTTAAAGGTCTCCAGGACTAGAATAAGGGAGATATTTGAATGTGATGAGCAGGGGACATTTGGGTATANTGTTGTCCTTAACTTGCCTGTAATAATGATTATGTACTTTACATTTGTTGATTATTGTTTTTATTGTTATTACTTCACATTGGCTTTTTTAAATTTTTATATGCTATACCTCAAAAAGAAAAAAATCATGAACAAGCTGAATAACTGCTGTGCTAGGAATATGATTAGGTAAAAAGTGGGTCTTCCTGTGGTAGCTCACAGTCTGTAGACATGGTGGAGAAAGACAGTTGAGAGATAAGAGCCATAGAGGGAAGTACTGAGGTCCTACTGAAGTGATTCATCAGTGTCTGCCCTATGAAGGAGCCTTGAGTTTAGCTTGATGGGTAAACAAAAGTCAGTGTGGACAGCGAGGGCNTTCCAGGCCCAGGCTCACAGAGATGAAGCTTCGTCTTGTGTTTTGTGAACAGGAAGAGCCTGGTATTGTGGGGTTTAGTTGGACGTAGGTTGGCACAGAGATAAAAGGTGGAATGTTTTTCGCATTTGCTTATCCCTCTGATGGAAGATGATCCTGCCTTCTGTTTTGGGTTCTTTACATTTTGTCTAAAAACAAGCACCCAAAACAACAGAATAACTACTTCCAAGAAGGAGAAACTAATTTTCTCCCGAGTGGCTTCTGCTACACAGGTAACTTAAGGCCACACTTGAGCTTCTGTGACTACAGGAGGATCAGGAAAGCCTTTGATTGACAGCCACCTGCAAAAATGGCACACTTAGGCATGTGTGACTTGGATCTTTAAGGAAAGTTCCTTAGTACCAAGATGGGGAAGTTCAAAGTCTCTTCTATGTTTCAGTTTGGAAAGGTGCAGACCTGCAAACTGGTTCAAGTATACATATCTGCAGTTCTTTTTTATGATACAGTATTTTAATTAATTCTTTGAGCATTTCATATATACTTACAACTTATTTTGATTATATTTACCCCATGCTTCCCCTAATTTCTTTTTTTAAATTTATTTAGTTTTATTTATGGGTATGTCTGTGTCTGTGTGTATGTATGCTACATGTGTGGGGTGCTCATGGTGGCCAGAAGAGAGTGTCAGGTTCTCTGGAAGGGGTTTGGGAATTGAACTCAGGTCCTCTATAAGACCAGCAAGTGTTCTTAACCATTGAACCACCTCTCCAGTCTATCTCCCAGCTTCATATCCCTTGCCCTTTTTAAAAGTAACTGACAAAGTCCAGTTTGTATTTCCATGTATTCACGGGTNTGGGACCATCTGCCCAGGACCACACCATTTAAAAATAAATGGCCTCTCCTTCCCCCAATATTTGAAACTCCTGAGTATCACTCTTAGTCCTTGGAAATGACAAATGAACAGAAGGACTCCAGTTAATGACAGAGCTGTTGGGAGGGCCTGCTCTACAACCCAGTGTTTTCTTGTATATTGCAGGCTATGGAGTTTGAGGGCTGGACGGACACCCTGTTCCTTCTGCAGTTCACCCTCTCTTGTGTGATGGGGTAAGCCTTTAGACATTCCTAGCAGATCATTTCCTAGAGAAGCAGGTTTCAGAAAGTTGTTTTAGAGTTCTTCTCCCTTGTTTCTGAGAATCTTGTTCAGTTTCCTGAGTGTGTCACCTTCTAGATCCTGGTGGCTTCATATCCCCTGGGAATATGCTGAACTGATCCCAAGCCACACATAGATGGATGGAGAAATGAAATGTGTATTTATCCACCATTGCACGGTCTGATGACAGCCATTATATTTCCGTTTGTATCATTTCATTTTCCTCAACATTGACATCTAACGTATGTTAGAAAGAAAGAAGGCTCAGAGCTTAAGTAATTATCTAAGTTTGCATGACTAGTGGTTGGCAGTGGTGGCATTTCAATTTGGGGCTACTTGACTTCTGTGTAGAAGGGGAGAGGGTCTCTGCATTTCCCAGGTGTATTTTCCTTAGCTGGTCAATTTGGTTGTAGCTCGTGACTGGACATGCACATAGTGAGACAGTGCTTCAGAAGCCTCGGTGATCTGGGTGTTACAAATGCTGTCAGGTAGTTATTGAGCAGACCTGCCNCCCCCTCTTAAATTCTCATTTGGTTTCCTTCCATTTTTGAGAATCTGTGCCTTCATCTGAGAATCTTGCCTTCATCCTGGCCCTAGGGTCACTTTATCCTTGTGGCAAGTGCCCAGATGATGGAGGTCTGTGAGCTTGAGCATCCCGTCTGGCTTGCATGAGTTAGCAGGAAGGATGTTCTCTACAGAATCCTCGTCATTGTGAATGAGGTGTTCATGGTTTTGGTAGCAAGAAAAACACCCAGTCAGAAAATAGACACGTGTTTCACTTGAGTGCAGTTTCAAAGATCTGAAGCTGTGGAGAGGCTTGGAGAGCTCTCAGTTGCTCAGAGCCTGCATAGATGGCACTGGTTGTTTCTCTTGGTGAAGGATTGTGGGAAAGCAAGCTCTAGCCTGTAACAGACCCTTTTCTTCTCTGCCCTAGGTTTATCTTGATGTATGCAACAGTACTCTGCACTCAGTATAATTCTGCTCTTACCACAACAATAGTTGGCTGCATTAAGGTGAGATGAAATAACAACACTGTTTCTCTTTGGAATCTGCTTTATTTAAAAAAAAAATGTTCCTCTAACTTTAATATCTGGGGGCCAGTGAAATGGCCTAGTTGGTAAGGATGCTTGATGCCAAACCTGACAACCTGAGTATAGTTTCTAGAACCTACATGGTGGAAGGCAAGGATTGACCTAGAAAATTGTCCTTTGACCCCTGCTTACATACTGTGGGATGAGTCCTTCTCAAAATAAATAAGCAAAAACTGTTTAAAAATTTTTTAATTAAAATTTGGCTATGGGGCCAACAAAATGGCTCAGCAGGAAAAAGCACTTGCTGTCTAAGCCTGATGACCTGAGTTTGATTCTTAGAATTCATGTCAAAGTGGAATGAGAGAACTGACTCCACAGAATTGTCGTCAAACTGCATGTGCGTTCCTCCCCTATCATATACACAGTAATAATAAATAAAATTTAAAAGACTGTCAGTAACCTTAAGTCTCAGCCTTATCCCTGTGCGCCAGCTTACTGTCTTGGCACGCTGTGGGTCATTTCTAAACTAGTTTATAAGAATTTAGGAAGGGCATGGCCTCTACTTGAAGGAGTGTGGGAAAAGTCAAAGCCATTAATTACTGTGGAGGAAGAAAGAGAAGTAGACTGCTTCCTGACAGAGTGATACCCCCATCCCTTCAGCCCCCTGTGAGCGGTTGTGCTTCAAGCGCTGCCTTTCTTTGGGAGGTGAAGCCTGCCAGAAGCTAATCAGGGGGAGTTTCCTCTGAGCCAATCCTCACATGGCCTGACATTTCCAAGTGATGTCTTTCCTCCTGTTCCATTTTATTTGAGGAAGAATCATTTGTCTTCAGGTAGAAAGCCACGTGTACTTGAGCATTGAGCGAATGCTCATGGAAACCTGGGACTTCTTATATCAGACTTAGTGATTCAAGTTCTTCAGGTTCAGGAATGCNCCCATGCTCAGATTTCTCAGCAATCAGCAAATTGGGCTTGCTTTCTGAAAGAAGCTAGACCGAGAGAGGTGACCTATGACCATTTTGGAAAAGGAAGGCTGTTGCCACATTGATGCCTTTGTCAGTCAGCAGTGAGAGAAGGGAATGCAGAGGGAAGGTCTTGGCTATCTTTAGAGTTTTCTCTGTATCCCCCAATGGAATAGGCATTGACCTTATGAGAAATGCAGTGGGTTAAAACTCTAAACATCTGTAGCTCCCTATCTTGGAATCAGCGTTTGACATGATTAGTTCTAAATGCCCTCGCAAAGGGCGTTTCATTATAAAGACAATTTTAAAGATTGGTTTAATATATTTTGTACCCACCCTCATGCTGGAGATCAAACCCAGGGCTCTGCACATGCCAGGAAGTGCCCTCCCACTGAGCTGCACTCCCCAATCCTAGCCTTGAACACACAGCCTCAATTTTGTCTCACAGGCTTATCTAGGAGAGTTCACGTACTAACAATGTGACATTCACGGCTCATGGCAGTTTTCTAGCCAAGAAGGGGAGGAGCTGGGGAAATAGGGATTGACTTACTATGTGAAAGGAAGGAGAGAAGTTAGGGAGGCTTCAAATAGTAGTTTAAGCTTTAGAAAGCTGTATTCTGCTTTTGTAGCCTGAGGATAATGAAGGACTCAGATTATATTTGTACTTGGGAGTCAGAGAAGGGAATTAAAAAATCTTTGCCTTTTATTTTTAATTTTATTTTTAATTGTTTTGAAATTAAAGTATAATTCTATCACTCCCCCATCCCTTTCCTCTCTAGACCCCTTCCTTCCACCTTCCACCCTCTCAAATAGACTAATGGCCTTTTTCCTTTGCTATTGTTTTACACACATACACACTCTCTTTCTCTCTCTCTCACACACAGACACACACTCACTGTCACACATAAATAAAAACATAAATACAACTTTGTCAGTCTACTTAATGTTACTTCTATGTATAGGATCCCAGGGCTGACCACTTGGATTAGATAACAAACNGGGGGATTCATCCCTGGGGAATACTATCACCTTTAGTTCTTTGTCTGGGGTGGGGAGGATGAGATTTCCCTCCTACCAAGTGGGCCTTAATTAGACAGCTGTTGGTTACTGCCGAGATTTCAGTGCCACTATTGCAATCCCTGAGACCTTGCCATGCTGGTCATTGTGGTTCATATGTGTCACAACTGGGGAGGATTGTTGTTTGCTTCCATCCTTTGAAAGTTTGCCTATCACCTTCTGGTACTGTGGGAAGACTTTCAAGTTGGATCCAGCTCAGATCCTCCAAGTCGTATGTCCAAAGTTCATGGTGTCTTTATCAATTGGTACTATCTAGTAGAAGTTATTTTTAGAATTTTATTTGTGTGTGCGCATGCGCATACACACACATATCATAGGGCACCTCTGGAGATCAGAGGACAACTTTTGGGAAGTCACTTCTGTCCTCCTACCATTTGGGTTCTAAGGATTGGACTTAGGTCATAAGTAAGCTGCTGAGCCATTTCACTGGTCTTGTAGAAGTGATTTTAAGTATAATACTTTGAAATGACTTCTTACATTTTTTGTTTTATTTTTCTTTTTGAGTCAGGGTCTCTCTATGTAGTCCTGTCTCTCTTGGAGCTCCCTATGTAAACCAGGATGGCTTCAAAGTCACAGAGATCCCTCTGCCTCTGCCTCTTGAGTGCTGAGATTAAAGGTGTGCACCACCATGCCTGGCCCTACTTCTTGTTTTTTTCATTTAAGATATCCAGGAAAAGTCCTCAAAAGACATTCTGTGTTGGTCAAGTCTCCATCTTCCCTTTCAGTTTTAAAAGAATGAAAATGCTTGTAGTTAAGCGACCTTCTTTACTCTCCTTTCACAAGTCAACAGTTAGCCTAATGGGAGAAAAAAATCATGTTGGCCACAGCAGGAGGCAGAGCAATTTTGGCGATGTGTAGTATTCTTCATGTAGGTGAGTGTTTATCTTCTGGAGAAACAGACTAGGAAAAAGGTCATGTTAGAGATCACTTATTCCTGTTCTTGCGCTTGCTACACACAGATGGTACACCTGTGTTGGTACTGTGTGCTTATACATTTTGTACTTGAATCACATGGACATTTCAAAAGCTCAGACTTACATAACAATATATCACTATTTTCTTTTTAGAATATATTAATAACTTATATTGGAATGGTCTTTGGTGGAGATTATATTTTCACATGGACAAATTTTATTGGCCTAAATATCAGGTAAGTAAAAATATTGCATTAAATACAAGTACAGTGACAGATGGGGTTTTGATACTCAAATAGTGTCACAGCAAAGTATTGGGTGGTTCACTCAATTGTAAATATGTTCATTTATAAAACAAACTTATGGAGTGCCTGCAATGTGGTAAATATATTTTAACGACTCTAGCTAACATTTTAAAGAAACAGGAAATGGCTCCATAGTCAATGCGTAAGATTTAGAGTTGAACTTACTCTTCCCTGCATCCACGANCAGCAGTTTGTTTATTGAACTTGATCAGGTAATGCTCTCAAGAAATCCAGGGATAAAACTACCAGTTCCATTACAGTTGTGAGTATCCTATGTATGTCACTTCACTACTTAAAAAAATATATATTAATTTTGTGGGGCTGGGGAGATGACTCAGCAGTTAAGAGCACTGGCTACTCTTCTAGAGGACCCAGGTTCAATTTCCAGCACCCACATAAGAGCTCACACTATCTGTAACTCCACTTCCTGGGGATCTGTTGTCCTCTTCTGGACTCCACAGGCACCAGAAAAGCACATGGTAACTAGACACAGGCAAAATTCACACATATAATTAGTAAACAGTGTTTTAAAATTGATTTTGTTATTTGACAATTTCATACACGTTTATAATATATTCTGATTTCTCTGTACTCATTCCCTCTATAAACTCTCTTTCCTATCACTTCCCTCTTATCACTGCCATTCCCTTTCCCTGACTTTGTTTTTGTTTTGTGACCTATTTAATTTAACCAGTGTCATTTCTGTGACCATTGGATTGGAGCTATCCAATGGATTGTCAGCAGGTACACAAGTGAAGGTGGTGGTTCCCCGCTCCCTGAGTCTGTCAGTAGCAAATAGCTCAACAGTGAAGGGTAGGGCCTCCTGCACTTCATCCTTGTTTGACTGTTGATGGGCTCATTCTTGTCCAGAGCCAGTGCAGGATCCATAGCTGCGTATGAGTTCATGATTGCCGTGGCTGTGTCTTGCCCAGGAGAGATGACATTTCACAGCCTCTTTACCTTCCAGCTCTTTCCTTCTTTCCTCCTACTCTTCTGCAGTGTTCCTAGAGCCTTTGAGAGAATAATATAAATATCTTGCTAAGAGTTTAGCATCATCAGTCAGTTATTCTCATCATGTTTTACAGGCATGAGTCTCTACTTCACTATTGTTCACTGGAAAGAGATACCTCACTGATTAAGGCATAATGTTTATCTATGAGTATAAACATAAATATTTAGAAGGCAGCTTGATGCTATGTTCATTTGTTAAACAACAGTATTCAGCACCCCCATCCCCCATGATCTCTCTTGCCATGAGTTTTTGACCAGGTTCATTGTACCAACATGGATTTCCTCCTGTGGAGTGAGTCTCAAATCCAACCAGAGAGGGCAGTTAGTTACCCTGTGATAACAGTAGTGCCACTATTGCACAAGTGGGCACATCTCTCTTGCCAGGTTGGTCTAGTAGATTGTAAGAGTCACAGCTGGATAAGAACATTGATGCCTTTTCTCCCCCAGTAGCCTTACACATAGTCCCTTCAAGGACTATGGAAGCTGCCTAGCAGAGAGGACTCTTCCTGCTTAGTTCCTGCTAGATTTATGTGTATCTTGTATCTAGGGTACATGGTGTCTTCAGCAATAGGATCTTGTTTAGTTCTGGTGGGCAACTAAGAGGCATGGCAAGGGCTTGTATTGTTTTGGGGGGCCTCTGGAGTCTCCATGTTTAACTGTTTTAAGGAGGTAGCCCGTACCTGGCACTAGGGTTTTTGTAATAACTCTTGGCTTCTGGGAACAGCTTTTTCCAGCCATGCAGAAAATCTTCCTTTAAACTCTCTCTCTTTTAATAAGTACAAGATAGTAAGTTTCCATATAGCTTTTTCATATACCCTTCATTTGGGTTCTTCCCACCCGCTCCCTGTTAAACTTTTCCATAACCAGTACCCCACTCTGCTTTCACATTACCCATTTTCTAACCCCTCACTCAAGGCCCCTCCCTCCCAATGGCCCCTTTCTATGGATACTCCAAGTTGAACACAAAATATGAGAGATTCGAAGCTGGAATCCACATGTGAAAAAGAATATGTAGTATTTGGTTTTCTGTGCCTGGTTGCGTCTTTTAATATATTTTTTCATTTTCATTCATTTAACTACACATTTCATAACGTTCTTCTTCACAGCTGAATAAAACTCCATTGTGTATATGAATCACATTTCCATTATTCATTCACCAGCTGATGGACACCTAAGCCGATTGCAGATCCTAGCCATTGTGAATAGAGCAGCAATAAACATGGATGAGCAAGTATCTCTGTGGTAGGATGTAGAGTCCTTCCAGTATATGCCCAGGAAAAGCTGAGTCATATGGTGGATCTAGCTGTAGCTTTTGGAGGAATGTGCACACTGATTTCCATAGTGGCTGCGTCAGTTAGTGCCCTACCAACATCAATGCCTGCCTTTTAACATCGTTTGCCACCTCTAGTGAAGGGCTGATTGACACCGTATCAAAGCCTTCTTTCAGTTCTAGGGTTGAATTTTGTGGTCTGAAGTATTATTTATATGTCTATAAATTATCCAGCTTATTTTTGGGTCAAACCTCTGTCCTGATGTTAGTCTTGTCTCCTTAGTAGCCTACTTGCCGCTTCTAGCCGACTTATTCTAACCCAGCTCCGTTCATTTCCTCCTAGTCAACTCTACCCACAGTCCTGGGCATCTTAATTTCTGGAAACTACTCTTCCAGGTGAAAAATCAGTCTCCATTGTATGTAGGAATTATTTTAGAAGTTATTTTCACTTTTATTTATGTGTATGTGTGTGCATCTGTGAGTAAGTGTGTGGATGTGCATCCTGGTGCCCAGTCCTCTTTTCCATGGGTCTGGGGCTAGCTCTTCTACTGGTTGAGCCATCTCACCAGCCCCTTATCTTTTTAATTATCAGCAAGTGACATGACTCTCCTAACCTTGCACCTCTTCAAGTGTAAAAAATGACACTGCGTATTTGCCCTATTAATAAATATGGAGATTAATAACAGTACTAGCTCAATAATCTCCTTTGGCTTTCCCCTAATGTTTATTTGCCATCTACTTGGGGTGGAGTTGGCAGGGGAATTGGTGAAGGATGTGTGTCTTAGTCATTGTTGTATTGCTGTGAGAGACACCACTTAAATGGGGGCTTATTTACTGTTTCACAGGTTTAATCCATTAATCTTGCCAGGGAGCTTGGGGCATGCAGGCAGGCATGCACGGAGAAGTAGCTTAGAGTTTTACATTCTGATTCACAGGCAGAGAGAGAGGGAGGGAGAGGAGAGACAGACAGACAGACAGACACACTGGACCTTGCACAGGCTTTGAAACCTCAAAACCCACCCCCAGCAATACACCTCCTTCAGCAAGGACACACTTACTCCAAGGAGAGCACACCTCCTAATCCTTCCCAGCAGTCCACCAGCTAGGAACCAAGCATTCACATACCTGAACCTGGGGGCCGTTTTCTCAAACCACCACTATGTGGTTTCTGGAGGTTGCCTCTTGAAGGGGTGTGGAGTTAAGAATAGATATTGACTTTTATTTGTCTTCTGAGTTCCAGTGTTCTTTTTTGGGGGGATGGGGATTTCGAGACAGGGTTTCTCTGTGTAGCTTTGGAGCCTGTCCTGGAACTCGTTCTGTAGACCAGGCTGGCCTCAAACTCACAGAGATCCACTTGCCTCTGCCTCCTGAGTGCTGGGATTAAAGGCATGAACCAGAGTTCCAGTGTATGTGTTAGGGATGAAACTAACTTACTGTTGAGTTAGAAAGACAGAACCCAGTAAGATTCAAATTCAGGCATCCCAACTCCTGTTCAAATGTTATTTTCATTACAGCTTTTGGCAAGGAAAGTATAGTGTTCAGTTTTTTTCACTTTTTCTTTAAAAATGAAATTGTCTTTATTATTTCTAGGGCTGTATTTTAGTTGCAATTCTCTTTGACTAGTTAGTGTGCAAAGCCGGAAGTTGTGGATATTAGCTTTTTAATGCAGAAGCCAAATTACAGGGACTATTGAGTACATTTCACTTGTTGAGAAATGATTTCAGTTCCTCCCTAACAGACAGCACTTTAAAGAAACCACTAACTGAACCATATTCTTGACAAATATATGATCAAGCCTGAATAAATCTGGCTCCCCTGTACCCTGCCTCGNTTCTTTCTTGTATTAGGAAAAGCTCGAGAGTCAGGCATGATGGTTCACATTTGTAATCTGAGCACTGGGGGAATGGAGCCAGGAAGAACAGGAATTCATCCGCTACATAGCAAGTTGCNACTAGCCTTAACCACTTGAGACCCTATCTGAAATATTAACCCAAAAAGAAAAGTTGAATGTCCCCCTCTCTGGCCTGGTTCAAGTGCAGGAAGCATGGGACATGCTTAGTAGCCTTCCAGGGGCCCCTCAGCTTTGATTCTGTGATTCAGAGAGGTGTTCATCTATTCATTAGAGCACAGTTGAGAGTCTGTCTGCATCTTCCCTAAAGGCTTTTTTCCAGTGTCCAATTTCTCAGTGTTCAGCCAAGAGGCCCCTCCCAAAAAAGAAGCAACAGGGAGGGTAGGAAATAAATAGTGAAGACAGAACTTGCTCCCATGCATTCATCAGAGTCTGGGCTCTGGCCCATGGCTCAGGCCTGAAGAATGTTGCCTTCCTGAATAATGACACCATAATCTTACAGCCAAGCAGGCAAGAATTCCTCGACTCTTTGGAATGCATCTTTTTCCGTCATTAAAAAATTAACACTTGATTAAATAATTAACTATAATGATTTATTCTTTCCAGTGTAGAGTGCTATCAGTTTTGACAAATGCATTTACTCTGTTACCCTTTTATATATGATCGCTTCTATTCCCTCAGATCCTGACAGAGATCTTTCTATCCACAGCTTCTGGAATGTGACATGAATGAAGTGTATTGTATTTCACTTTCAAGTCTGGCTCTTTCACATGTTTTCCAGCTGTTTTTGCATGTATCGATACCTCTTACACTTTNATTGCTGAGCACACTATTGGATGGATATATTACATCTTTTAGCATTTGAAAGCAGTTGGGCTGTTTCCAATTTAAAGCTATTATGCTATTATGTCTTANCTTCCATAAATATTACTTAGAAGTTTGTGTATGAACATAGGTTTTCATTGCAGTGGGATAAATACTTAGAAATAGATTACCTGGGTTGTATAGTAACACATTTAACTTAAGAAATCACAGGCTGGGTGGTGGTGGTGCACGCCTTTAATCCCAGCGCTCGGGAGGCAGAGGCAGGGGGATCTCTGTAAGTTCAAGATATAAAGTGTCTATAAAGTGAGATCCAGGACAGGCTTCAAAACTACACAGAGAAACCCTGTCTTGAAAAACAAAACAACAACAACAACAAAAAAAACCCAAAACAACAACAACAAAAAAATTACAGGCTAGGGTGTGACTTGGTGCTAGAGTGCATGCCTAACATATGTGAGGCCCTCGATTGGATTTCCTGGGGGGGGCGGGGAGAGAGAGAAATTGCCATCCTTTATCCTCTCTTCCCCGCCAACTTGTCATCGGGGCTGCTTTGCATAGCCACCAGCAATGTGTGGAGTTTTGGTGCTCTGCATCCTGGCCTTGGGCCTTGGGAGTCCCTCTTCCAGCTCTGTCACGCAGTCTCACTGTGACCTTGTTTCTCCCAGGGTTGATTATGTGAGCATCTTTTCAATGCTGACATGCCATCAGCCTGTTTTCTTTAGTGAAGTGGCAGGTCAGATATTTGACCATCTGAAACACTAGGATCATTTCTTCTCATACTTTTAGAGTTATGAAAATATAGCATATTCTGATTTGGGGCTTGTCTTTTTATTAATAGTATGGTTTTTTTTTGTTTTGTTTTTTTTTGTTTGTTTTGGAGGGAGGCAGTGAGACATGGTTTCTCTGTGTAACAGCCCTGGTTGTGCTGGAACTCACTTTGTAGACCAGACTGGCCATGAACTCGCAGAGATCCACCTGTCTCTGCCTCCTGAGTGCTGGGATTAAAGGAGTGTGCCATCACTGCCTGGCTAATAGTATGTTTTGAAGAACAAATTTTTAGATTTTGATGCAGAACAAGTTGGCGATGTTTTCTTCTGTGTGTGGTGCTTTTATTGCTGTATCTGAGAAGTCTTTGCCTGACNCAAGTCCAGAAAGGTTTTTCTATTGTATTCTAGATGGTTTTGTTTCAGGCTTCATAATTGTTCACAAAGCCTGTTTTCAATTAATTTTCACTTATAATAAAATGTGGATTAAGGTGTTTTTTAATGTGTCGTGTAAACATACATATTCAATTGCTTCCATGCTTTTAGTTAAAAATAAAGNCCTCTCTNTCGTTTGCCTNCATTCTCATAACACTATTTTATAGGTGGTTTNTTGTNTGGTTGGTTGGTTGCTTTTTCTTCTTTATATCAGCGCTGTAAGGGAGGCTGAGAGCTAGAGAAAGGAACCTGAATGCGTTGTGAAGCTAGGTACTAAGCCTTTTTCTCTATGTCAGGAATTCTGCTGTACCCCAGTAGGTCCCCTCATAGAACAGGGGTCATACAATAAGTCAAGGCTCGAGGACTNTAATTCAGAGGGTTAGATCCCAGAGTCTAAGTTACACGTTCAGTAAAGGGGTGAATAAGTTCCTGTAGCCTCATGAGTCATATGTGTATTTGTTGTCACTTAGATTACCAGCTTGTGAGGGCAGAAAGTCACTTATCTTAATTATGTCGTATATATTGTTCCTAGCCCGTAAGAGGCATCCAGCCGTAATGATAACAGCAAAATACTGCCAGTGTTTTCATGCTCATTTGTGCAGTTGTGCAANGCTCTATCCTTTGTAGTGGTTCCTGTGAATGTCTCATTTCACAGAGAGACCCAGGGGCTTGTCCCTAGTTGTCTGGCTGCTGAGTGGCTGGTTTGCAGTTCATGTTCCATGTCTGTATTCTTCACCTCAGTACTGTTTATCTAGTAATAGTCAATAGATAAATATATTAATTCTATTTCCAGAACTTTTCATAATATGTATCCTGGTAATGTAAGCCTGGAACCTTTTTGGAGTGAGGAGGATAATAAAAGCCATTTCCTATGGCCCGCATGGCCAGACCAGAGTCTGCAAACTCTATGACGTGGTGTGGTCCAGCTGCAGAACTGCTTCCCAGGACATTGTTCCAGTAACTTTGCCCAGCACAATGAATCTGTCGTGCTCTCATGTAGATTCTTTACTTCTTTCCTTAAAATTGTGTGTGGTTTTTTTTAGTGTTTTTCCTGAGTGCTTCCCTTCTTATAGATCCTTCTGGTCCAGTCTTCTGAAATATAAGCCTGAGCTTTCCTTTATTTGGTGGCTCTCATTTGGAGAAAGAAAAGGACATATTTGTATTCCTTTAGTAACTGCTGAGGTCACACCTGCCAGGCTATTTGTGGTTATATAATGGTTTCTCATTAGAGTAGCTTGGACTTTTGAACAAGTTGTAGGGAAGCCGGCTAGCTCTTTGATAGTATCTCGGTGGGAACTGAAGTGTAGCAGAATCCTATGTGCTGCTGCTGCTACTTCTACCTCCTGTTCCCTCTTCATGACCTTAGCTTCTCTTTTGTGAAATGTGGGCTTTCACTTCAAGTTGTCTGTTCTTGCTTGCTTCTGCTCCTCAGTGGCCTGAATCAGCCTAGAGTGTCCTGTGACTGAGATCACTTTGTTAACTTGGAAATTTGAAGAAATGTCCCACAGGTTTGGAAAACTCACCAAGTGTGCTCTCCTAGTTCTAGTAGGAATCTACTCATATTTAAATTTTCTTGAAGAGAGAAAAAAGGAAAGGGAGAGGGGTAGACACAAGAGAGAAAGTTATGAAAGTGCTTTTGTCCTAAAGTATCAAAGACACAAGCAAACAGCCGAACCAAACACTCTTCTTACTCACTGCCTTAGAAACCTCTTCCTGGTGATAGCCAGCAGTGGTAGGAGATGCCAAACAAGCATTCAGGCTGGTCTCCTTTTTCCCTTAACTGTTCTCTTCAAAACCCACAGATGCACATGGAACCTCACCAGAATTCTGATCTGGAAGAGGCATTTGTCTGGCATGTTAATAAAGCACTAGATATCCTTGTCAAGGTTGTGGGTGCCACAAACATCTCAGCAGGGTTTGGAAATCTTGTAAGTTTTTTTTTTTTTTTCTCCTTCTAAATTTATTCCTGGGCAGTTTCCCAAAACTCCTCAGCAGATGGAATGGTTCATACCCTAGCCAGACTTCTGTGACTAATACCCTTCTATTTTTGAACTATGTGCAAAGACNAACACTTATTTTGGTATAGGTGGGACNTTAAAGATACCTGAGAGGCAGCAGCTAGCTTTGCATTCTGGTCTCCTTGCTTGTCTTCTCTTACTACTGTCTTGTCTTTGTTCTTCTAGCTCCCTTAGCAGAGGGGGTAGAATCTGCTGTTGAACCCCTTTGATCCTTAGACTAAAGCAAGTGCCCTTGGACAAGGCCAAACCAGAGAGGAATGTCCGCTTCAGAGTGTCTCATCTGGCCAGGAAGAGTGGTTTGTTTATAAACAAGCATGTGCTCAGAGCCTGGCTGAGGCAGCTGAGGTGAGCTTCTGGAATGAACCGAAGCCGTGTCTTTCTGGGGTTGTCCTTATTGTAGACATGCTTGCTCTGCTGGCTGAAGAGAAAGTCATGGAGAAAATGAGGCAGGGAAAAGCCTGCTAGGAAGGGTTGTGGGCTGCATTTCATGTTCAGACCAGGAACAGAGGGAGTAAGCCCCTGAGTTCAGAGAGAAGAGCAAGCGAACAGCCTTGAAGTGCAAGTGAGTCTGGAGTTTCCCAGAGCAAGGGGGCCTGCATGGCAGGGGTGAGCAGTGAAAGGAGATGCCATCCAGCTAGTTAGAGGAGGAGATTAGGGAGGACTTTTTGGTCATTACAAAATTATTTTAGGGAGAGGGAAAGATATTGGCAGTTTGNGTGTAGTGACATGTGACTTAGTTTTAACGTTNGGCCAGTGTGTTGANATTAGCCTGAAGGAAGAGAGGAAATGTGGAGTGGTTGTGTTATGGCAAGCATTCATGGAGAGACCCTTCTGCAGTTCAGGGTGTGTGGAGCACTTCGGTGGTGCTCACAGTGGTGACTGGCATCTTTAGATCTTCCTGGGAAGAGCTTGCAGGGTTGTTAGGAAGGAATTATCCAGACTGTCAGCAATTCAGGTGCTGTTCCCAGGAAATAAACCCTGCCAGGGTTTGCGTGGGAGGCTTCACAGAAGGAGAGTTGATAGGCCTCAGTGTTCTCACTTTTACTCCTACTAGTTGGCTACTGTATGCTCTTACCCTTTTGAAATGGTTTAGTCCCCTATTATATCGCTTAAGTGTGTAATTTAACATATGGTCCTAAGGAACTGATTCCTTTACATGATTCTATAGCTTAATTCTTCCGTTAGTTCTGAGGTGGNGGAGACCATAGTCTCTGCTGCACAGGTAAGGTGACTAAAGTACTGTGCTCTATGTCACAGAGCTCACAGCTTTGTAGCTGCTGGAGTCCACAATGGCCCTGTGAAGACAGTGGCAGTCAGCTGTTTGCTTGGCTGATAAGAAGGGAGATGGGAAGGCCCTCTGCATCGGTTTGCTCTGGGGGAGTTGAGAGTGGTCTTGCCTCTGTGGGAAAACTGTACCTGGAATCAGTTATTTGGCAGGGGTTGTACTTGTTTGGAAATAGCAGAAATCAAACTCTTGATTCATAGGTTTTAAGTAGATTGNAGTATTTTGCTTACAGAATGCAGAGCTGTGAGCCTAGACTCACACACACTAACATGTCAGTGGGAAATAACATGGAGGNGGCAGGGACTATAGGATTCTTGTTCCCTGCCATGGGCTTGCTACATTGATGGATTTTATAGACTGTCTAATTGTTGGAAGACAGTGAACATGGCCATGACTGTGGGTCTTGGAGGTAACTTTTCTTTTTAAAAAATAATGTATTTATTTTATGTGTGTGT
This sequence comes from Neotoma lepida, assembly GCA_001675575.1. Taxonomy (NCBI): domain Eukaryota; kingdom Metazoa; phylum Chordata; class Mammalia; order Rodentia; family Cricetidae; genus Neotoma; species Neotoma lepida. The sequence continues at coordinate 62,137 of LZPO01017596.1, read as the reverse complement.
GTGTGTGTGTGTGTGTATGTATGTGTGTGTGTGCACCGTGTGTGCAGGAGCCTGTGAAGTTCAGAAGAGGGCACTGGATCCCCTGGAACTGGAGTTACAGATAGTTAGGAGCAACCATGTCGGTACTGGGAACAGAACTCAGTTCTTCAGCAAGAGGAGTCAGTGCTCTTAACCACTGAGCCATCTCTCCAGCCCCATTTGTTGTTTTGTGACAGTCTAATCCATCCCAGATGGGCCTCCAGCTGACTGAGGTGAACTTGAAGTCTGGCCCTCCAGTTTCCAGCTTTGCAGTGATATCTAGGATTCCAGGCCTGTGTGCTTTCACTTCCCTACTCAGACAATATGCATCTACCATCCCATTTTAGACAGTTCTGGGGATCAAGCCCAGGGCCTCTGATATGCTAGGCTGGCTGTCTCCCCACTGTGCTCCACTCCCAACATGCTGTCAGTCTAGAAACCANGGGCTGTGTGATCAGAGATGTCTCAGCCCAGATGCTCTAGTTTCAGCAGATTTCCATAGATTCAGACTTGGGAGAGGTGAGTGGTGCAATTTCAGGTGCAATTTCAGGCTAGACTACAGTAATCTAAGTAGACCCCTCTGTCTGTGGGGAATTATGGCTGCTGCTCCTCCTGCTGCTCCTCCTCTTCTTCCTCCTCCTCCTGCTCCTCCCTCACCCCTCAACTGTGTCTACCACAGCAGGTTTCTGAATTAGTAGTGCTTGGGTCTATAAGATTTATGCTCAAGTTTTTAGAAAGGCTTGTATAATGATTGCTCCTTAGTTTAATATGCATATCCATGTTAGTGATGACTGTTCAGCTCTCACCAGGTGATTCACGAACTGGCGTTTCTGTAATCCAGTGTTTGCTGATGATCAAGCCTGGTGGAAGACCTGAAGGCTCCTTTGGACAGGTTGCAGCCATTTTCCTTCATCCCTTGCTGTGGACTGAATGTTGCCTTCCTCCAATATTCTTGTTCTAGTTCTGACTCTTGGGGTCAGAGGTTTAGGAATAAAGCTTTGAGTGGGTAGAGTTTGGAGATGAAGATTTCTTGAGATAGGTGTCCCTAGCAAAGAGGGGACCCCTGCTGCCTNCTTCATTTAAGGGCCCAGTGAGAAGNCTCCCTGTCACATACACATTCCACCTTCACTGTGCACTGCCCAGCTCCAGAACTAGTAGAAGCAGAGATCTGTTGTTCATATACTATCTGGTTTATAGTGTTTATAGCGTTATGAGTAGGCGAAGGTACTTAGGACTCCACCATGTGCTGTGCTTCCCCTCTCCTCTGTGTCAGGGTCAATAGAGAAAGTAGGAGAAGAGAAGTATCTTCTCTTGACCACTTGACCACTGTTATAATGCTCTCTCTCTCTCTCTCTCTCTCTCTCTCTCTGTGTGTGTGTGTGTGTGTGTGTGTGTGTGTTAACATGGACTTTATTTTTACTTTTTTTGTAGTGGGATCAAACACAAAGCCTTGTTTATGCTGGGCAAGCACTCTGCCAGAGTTACAACCCCAGCCCACAATTATATTCTCAGTGCATGTAATCTCATTTAATCTTCCACATAAGCCTAAATGTACAGTGGCTGCCTCCTACTCCTCCTTTTCTTTTCTTCCTTCCTTCCTTTCTTTCTTTCTTTTTCTTTTCTTTGTGTATGTGTATGTGTGGTTTTTCACAGGATTTCTCTGTGTAACAGCCTGGAACTTGCTCTGTAGACCAGGCTGGGCTTGAACTCAGGGAGATCTGCCTCCCTCTGCCTCCTGAGTGCTGGGATTAAAGGCGTGTACCAGCTGGGGCGGTGAGGGGGTGGTGAGTGGTGGTGGTGGTTAATCCCAGCACTTGGGAGGCAGAGACAGGCAGATCTCCATGAGTTCAAGGCCAGCCTGGTCTACCCATCGAGTTCAGGACAGCCAAGGCTACACAGAGGAGCCCTGTCTCGAAAAACAAACAAAAGAACAGAAAAAGAGGCATGTACCACCATGCCCTGGTTACAGTGGCATTCTTACTCAGTACAGAGATGCTTCAGAAAGATTAATTACTTTTCCTGGGTGTAAAAGTAACACATATCTTAAAAGGTCTTATTAATAAAAAACCCGGAGCCTTATTAATAAAAAACCTGGAGCCAGACATTGGTGTAACTTCTGAAAGATCAGAGAGACAGAACGAGCCACAGCCAACCTCACCTTGCCAATTCCTCGGCTGATCTTATTTCCTCAGACTGAAAGCCTCTGAGCCCTCATCCGAATGGATCTCAGCTGAACTGCTGCTCAAAAGCCTAAAAGCTTAAGGCCTCTAGTTCCTTTTCCTTACACCTTATATACCTTTCTGCTTCCTGCCATCACTTTCTGGGATTAAAGGTATGTGCCACCATGCCTGGCTTTGTTTCCAGTGTGGCCTTGAACTCACAGAGATCTGGATGGATCTCTGCCTCTGGAATGCTAGGATTAAAGGCGTGTATGCCACTATTTTCTGGCCTCTGTGTCTATCTCATGGCTATTCTGTTCTCTGACTCCAGGAAAGCTTTATTAGGGTGCACAATATATCAACCACACCTGGGGTCTTGAGCTAGTGGTATATTCAAGATTTAGACCAAGACTCAACTCTGGTCCAGGATTGTTTTATTACACCAGGGCAGAATAGGGTCTGGGGATATGCATAAGCCCTGCCATGCTCAAAGCCTGCACTTCCTGATGTTCCTGTCCAGGTGAAAGGGCTCAGTGACAGGAAAAGTGAGAGTATTGTTTTAGGTGGTCATGGGAGTGTGACAGCCTAGGAGAAAGTGGGATGAAAGAAGGAAGGGGCAGGCAGGCCTTCTCCATTGTTTTGGGTTGGGGTGGGTTTGGAGGAAAGGAATTGACTGTCATGAGGAGATGTACACGTGGTCCTCAGGGAGTTCTTAGCTTTAGCACAAAGGTTTGGTCCTAGCCAAGCTATCAGGGAACTCATCTGCCAGAACTAACACACTAGGGAACAGAGACTGGTTCCAGAAGGGANGGATCAGATTCTACCTAAGCATGATGGAAGAGCTGCCGGGTGAAGGGAAGGGAGCAGCAAGAGCCCCTGGCTGGGAGTCAGTAATAAAGGGAAGTAAAAGAGCAGTTTCCATGGTTACCGCAGAGTGCAAGCTGAAAGACTAAGACTTGGGGGCTGGAGAGGTGGCTCAGTGGTTAAGAGCACTGGCTGTTCTTCCAGAGGANCAGGGTTCAATTCCTAGCACCCATGTGATGGCTCACAACTGTCTGTAACTCTAAACTGGGGCATCAATATCCTCTTCTGGTCTCCTTTGGACAGCAGGAATGCATATGGTGCACAGATACTCATGCAGGCAAAACTCCCCCACACACATAAAATTAAATGAATTAAGAGTAAGGCTTGGGTGCAGTGGAGATAGACTGGCCTGGCACCCGATGCTGAGCATGTTTCTTACAGCTTGAGGACTCCTTTCCTCTTCTGTAAAATGGGCACCTTGCAGGGATGTAGCAACTNGGAGGGATATCCCAGTGGCAGCAGATGCATGAAAATGCAAACACTGTGCATGTCTACACATGCATGTCTGTGGGAATCCTGCTACAACAGGAGTCTTTGTGTACCGTGGCTGGAGGGCTCAGAGTGCCTGGTAGCATACTAGCTCCTAGTTCCCCTTCCTTCCTCATGGGAGCCTGAGGTTGGCAGTTTTCACCCCTCCGAAGCTGCCCTGGGGCTGGGACATCAAAGCCCAGAGGAAAACAGAATGAGTTTTAAATGAGCAACATGTTGATGAGTCTTGTGGCCAGGCTGAAGAGGGGCCAGATCCAGGCAGGAAATTTCTAAGGGGAGAGCCCAGCCCAGGCTCTCAGCTGACCGGTGACCCAGTGGAATGAGGACTGGCAGTCTCAAGTGAGGAGTCAGACAGGGGTGCTGTTTCTGTGAACTCCGGCCTCTAGCTTAGTTTTAGAGGCAGGAAGGTTTGAAGTCCCCTCAGAGAATGAACAGGGATCATTATCTCCATGGATGCAGTCTGGTGTGCAGTATACAAACAGGTAAGGTGCAGTATACAAACAGTAACTAACTGCCATAGGCCAAGAGCTCAGGGAAATGTTGTCCACTGAGCTTGCTTCTGACTAGAGAGGAACCACCTGGCATCTTAGAGGCAGCTGCAACCACAGTGGATGGTTTGGGTATGTTTTCCCGATCTGTCTCTCCCAATACAAACTGAGGCACATATTCATGTTCATGTAATTCATACAGAGGTGACCAGCATTTAATGTTGTGTGCATTTTTTTCTCATTTAAGATGTCATTACCTGTTTCATTTCATAGCATTTTAATGGATGTATANTATTCCATTGTGTGGATTTATATAGTAATTTCCCACTGCAGGGCACTTAACTTTTACCAGACTTTTCTCCATTACAAGTGTCACTACTCATTCCTTCCTTCTTTTCCCTTCCTCATGATGGCTTTCTGTCTTGCAGTATTGCTGGAAGCCTGGTGTATTCTTACATCACTTTCACCGAAGAGCAGCTGAGCAAACAGTCAGAGGCCAATAACAAGCTGGACACCAAGGGGAAAGCAGCGGTCTGACCTGACAGCTCCTGCTCCTGTACCCTGACGACACTAAGGCGTCCTGACTCTGGGGAGTACTATTCCTTTGCAATTGTACAACTCTAGGACTGATTGTTGCCTTTGAAAATTTATTGACCGTATGTTGACTATGTTTGAATTAATTTATATCAGACTGGAAAATGTACTGGGTGGGTTTTAATTTATTTTTTGTCTCTGACAGTGAAGCATCAGTATTTTGAAATCTTTTACCCTGTAGTTTGCTATCCAGGTGACCCTGGCAGTATATACAATGTGTTTCGGCTAGAGCTGCCTTCCAGTGGGCTGTCTCCAGAGGCGATTTACCGGAAATGCAGCCAAGGATCTGAACTTTCTTCCTTTTTAATTGCATTATCTTCATAGATCACTACATTTGCCCAAGGTGACAGCTTTGGCACTAAAAACCCCAGGAGGCTCTGAAGGGTTTTGCTTTCCTGGATTGTGTGGGGTGAGCAGAGCGTGCCTTGGAATGTCTGATTCCTCTTTGTTCAGTAGGAGACAAGCAAGGGGTGGAGGAAGCCGGCCATTCCTGTTATTCACCCAACAGTAATGCATTGAACATAGCTGTTGGGCGTCGTGCTGAGTGCGGNAATGCAGAGATGAGTTGGTGGTGGTTAAAAAGCTCTCTCCTACCACAGACTGAATGTAAGATGGAGAACTTGGTTCTCTGTCCAGCTAGGAAATTCTGGGACTGCACTTCAGCCCTCTGGAACTGCAGGCCTGTGAGGTTAGAAGCACCTGCCCTGCCTACTCCTCAGAGTCCAGAGCCCACAGTGAGACACTAAAGAGCTACAGTCTGTAGTGCAGCAATGGCTCAGCCTCACACTTCTCTCAGAGGGACAGATAGTCAAGGTGGCTGCCATCTCTCCCTATGTCTCCATCATGTGGGTGTAGTTGATACTCTTTGGATTCCTGTGTGCAGGTCCTCATGACAGGACCAAGGCCCACACTTCTGAACTGGCTGGTCTGAGGGACGAGCTGGCTGGACGTCTTTGTATTATTGAGACTTGATCTCTTTTTGGCAGGATCAAAGTCTATCCTTAAATGACAGAAGGCCAACTCTCGCCTGCAGGCACACCCACCTGTACCCTCAGCCCTGGGATGGCAGTATCATAGTCTTTCCCTCCTTAAATGACAAGAGNACAGCTCTCACCTGCAGGTTCACCCAGCTGTACCCTCAGCCCTGGGATGCACTTGGTGAGCATCCCAGGGTGGATTCCTCACTCTGAGAGAGCAGCTGTGAGTAGACATTGCCTGCACTGCCCCAGGGGGGAATGTTTGCCAGGGCTGGGTGGCATTGCTCAGAGACCTCCTCGACTGTGGAGGAGGCTGTGTTTGCCTGGGCCAGCAGAGTAGATTGCCTCTGCTTCCTTCATGAGCAGCTGACTGGATGCTGCAGGCCTACACAGCTTGGCTTTTTGTGTCTCATAGGGGAATAAGAGGGTTTTGATTTTTTTCTCTCTATTCGAAAATTTCATCTGTAGGCTCTATTTTGAATATAAATTTTATAAGAACACATTTGCAAGTTTTCTGCAATCTTGTATCAGGAATCTGTGGACGGTTTTGGTCAGTAAAGCTGAGGCAGGGTCTCCACACAGTGTTAGTGTTTCTATTGGTCAGTTCACAGGCACACTGAGGGCTTTAGGCCTGGGCACCTTTGCTTTCCTTATTGGGAGGTCTTAGTGAGAGAAGACTTCATGACCAGCATGTGAACTAATAAATGGGACACAGTCTGGCGCTCTCAAGTGTCGAGTTGTTCAGCCAGGGGTCTGCCCTTAGTTGAAAGGACACAAATGAAAGAACTCAGTGATTTGTAAATAAGGCCTGCCTGCACAGTTTTGGGTGACACTNATTTTAGGCTCACNCCAAAAGAACAGTGTTTCCATTTCAGAGGACTTGGTCCTCAGATCATCATCTAGCTGAGATGAGCCATGCANCTCTTAGAACTGCCTACCCTGAGCCCTCCTATGACCTGGATGCTCTTTCTTCCCACATCTGTGCAATGCTGGTTTCTCCCATGAACAGGCTGTAATGGATTTTTCCTTCCCTGGGGAGGCACACTGAGAGTGAGTGTAGTTCCCATTACATACGGCACACAGCAGACATAGGTCCGGCATCCTTTCATGGAGGACTATGTTCNTTCAGTGCCAGCGACTTAGGGTAGCGTGTGTTTTCCAAGAAGCACAAGCCTGTGCCTCCTTGTCTCCAGATGCTTAGGTGACAGTCTTTGTCCTCTATCTTTTTGAAAACACAAAAGTATTCTCCATATAATTATAGCCACTGTGATTCTGCTTTTTAAAAAGGAAAATATTTTCATATTATGATGGCAAATTTGAAAAAGTGAAAACTATTTTCTCTCTCAGTGGGAGACAGTTGCATTTCAGAATGGTGGTTCGGTGAAGACTTAGCTGTCACCCTAAGGTAACTTCCAGGCCTTCGTCCCTCACCTCAGCACTAAACACACTGGACTGGCTTCCTCAACCTCTGGGCAGCTCTCAATAGTCTGTGATGTCATTGCCTTTCTAAGCCTGCCGTCTACTCCTACTGTTCACGTTTGACCTTGTGGAATGAGGAGAGACTCTAGTGTTTTGTTTTTTAACCTTTATTTTGAAAATATTTTTTTAAAAAAGAAATCTACTGGTTAGATTTTATTGTCACAGAAATGTGTTTAGAGATTATTTTGTTCACAGATGTCCCCTTCTCGGGCTGATGACTGACTTACCCACATGTGTCCATCTCTCACAATGTTTCTTCAATATAGATTTTATTTACCAATTTACTTAGTGTTTTTAAAAGGTACTGAACATTGAGGTATGTAAATCAGGTGACATAAACATGAAAAATCATGTGCCTAAATATTTTTTTAATGATGTCAAATAAATACTTTTTCTGGAAAATGTGTATTAGAATTTCTTCCTGGGTCGAGCAGTTGAGAGCTAGGGGTCTGCTCACACTGAAGAAGATGACATGCAGGTGCTTGCAATCCAGAGGTGGTGACACTATTCAGTATTAATGCTTTGCAAAAATAGTGCCGGTGACTACGTAGTCAGTGTCTTTGACACNCCTGTGATGAACCGGAAGGAGATAAATGCTAACCTGTTTATAAGATGTTTGACCTGCTTGATGAGTTGTTTTAGTGTTGAGTACCTCTACTAGGTAATAACTCCTGAGTAAAGTGCACTCAGCAGGACAGCCACTTTGGTACAATAGACTCATTGAAGATAGAAGAACATTAAAGTATGGAAAGGTAGGAGCACATTAAGGTATTTTTTTAAGAAGTTACCATCGTGACTTACTGCAGGCATGCAGGCCACAAGAGCATGTCCACCTTGCTGTGCAGTCATCCCCAGGTCCCTTCACTACACTAAAGNTATGGGCATTGGACAGACGCNTCCATTTCCTCTTCTTCCAGGCCCCGAGGGCCCCAGTTCGTCTGTTTCTCCAAGTTTGATGGCCTACTACAAGTGGGAGTATGCAGTATTTGTCTTTTGGGGACTGGTGTATTTCACATAGTATGTCCTCTAGGTCCCTCTCTGCACTACACATCAGGCTTTCCTTGAAGGCTGATGCTGCTCGGGTGTGTTTGCAAGCACAGCTCATTGGTCATCATGTGGGCGGGACTCTTGCGGGCCATGCTGCTGTGAGTGTGGTTCTGCATGTATCTTGTCAAGATTCTGCTGTCAGTCNTTTTGAATATTGTCCTAGTCAGCTTGCTACAGCTCAGAGTCACCTGAGAGGAAAGCCTTGACTGAGGGATTATCAGCACTTTTCAGGGGTTCCTATAGGTGGGACTCCATCCATCCGTCGTCCATCCACGAAGTCATATCATCTTTTATAAAGTGTAGAAAAGGTCTATTTGCCTAGTGTGGACACATTCAAACTCCGGCACGTCTGAGTTAAAGCACCTGGAACTCCTTTGGTGACCTGGGGGGTTGTAAGTGCCCACACTCTGCTGATAACGGTTGGTGGGAATGAGAACCAGACCGAGTTGAACAGGTCTCAGCAAGACTGAGGCTGAGACAAGTTTATTGCAAGCAATCAGACTTTTATACCCTTATCAGAAACAGAATACAATGGCAATTGCCAGGATCAATACAAGGGTAGTTGCTAGGATACAATGATGGTTGCAAGCGATACAGGGTACACNAGATTAATGTCTAAGACCAATTTTCCTGTCAAACTCCTATATGCCTTGCTGACTTCTAGGAAACACAGATACACAGGCGGTCTGAATGCTCTACTGCCTNTGGGAGAGCCTTAGTTTCTCAGGAACTGAAAGGCACAGTGGCCCAGGAGCCATGAACTCTTACCTCAAAAACCTATGATGCATGCCTCTCAAGGCAACTAGACCAGGCCAATGATTCCCAGTAGGTGGTGTCATGCGCCTCACCACTATGTCTTGTCAAATGCTATTTTTTTTATCTGGTGTTCATACTCCATGGCTTTAAAGCTTGAGAATAAGCTAGTGGTGGTTTGAATCTGAGGGAGCCAGCAGCCCTAGCTTCTGGCCATTTGGCCCCTGGTGGCAGTTATGATAAAAGTTTGCTAAGATGAAAAAGCAGTGTGGGCTGAGGGCTGACTATGTTCTTCTGCTGACTTAGCACTAAAATATGCCTTTGGGTTGGTCTTTGGTCATTACTTATTTTCCTCATGGACAAATGACTTAAGCAAGGCTAAGGGACATGTCCTGCTCCCACCAGGGATGTTTAAATCAGGACTCTGATTCCAATGAAGACCCTTGTCTCTCCAGGGAATGCATTCCAGGCAACACTGGACATTAGGAGGATACGACACGAAGGTGGAGCTGCCTCAAGTCTGCTTCCCCTCAAGTGTGTTTCAGTGGTGAATATTGAGGAGAGTGTTGACAAATCGTCCCACACAATCNTGAAAGTGTGTTGGAAAATTTTAAACATATTTGGGTAAAGGAATTTCTCCTGGAGAAGGGCTCCTGTCCTAGCTTGCTTTCCATTGCTCTGCTAACACCACAACCAAAATCAACTTGGAGAGAACATGTTTATTTCATCTTACTGCTTGTAGTC
>LZPO01017596.1:0-22378 GCA_001675575.1 Neotoma lepida | reverse complement strand
AAAAGAGAGAAAGATGAATAAGCAAATGACTGTAATATGAACCCTCTCTACTTACAGGTTCTCTACACTTGTGTACTTAACAACGGGCTGAAAATGTTCAGGAAGAAGTTTGTGTCTGCAATGAATATATAATCATCATTTTTCCTTCAGAAAGAGTCTAAGGATTCATATAGCATTTATATTGTACAATAATCAAGAGATGACTTAAAGCATATGAGAGGATGTCCTTAGGCTATATATAAAAATTCTACACCAAGTCACATAAAAGACTTGAGCATCTGTGTATTTTGGTGTCTATGGGGCAAGGAAGAGGTAGTTAGTTTTAACAGTAACTCCCACAGATAGCAAGAGATGTGTACTTTGTCAAGCATCAATTATAATTAACATAAAAAAGTAAGCAAATGTTAATGAAGGTGTAACCAAAGAGATTTTATAACCCAAATAAATTCAGGTTTCAAAGGAAAATGCCTAGTATGGGACTGTAAGTTCTAAATTTTAAGTGTTTACGAGGGCATGAGTCTAGGAAAGCCAAATCAGAGAGCACACACATCTGTCATCTCTCTGGAATCATCACTGAGGTTTACTTTCATGGGAGGGTGAACTCTGGTCCATCTCTAAATGACTCCTACAATAAGGACATAAGAGCCAGGCATGGCGGCACACCTGCAATCCCAGCTTCAAGCAGGAAGACAGCAATTTTCAGGTCAGCCCAGATAACAGATGGAGACGTGTTTCAAAATAAAAGCTGAGAATGTGGTTCAGTGGGTTTAACTGAACCCCAGCATCTACCCCCAACCAAGATACTAGAATCGTTTCAACACTGTAAGACATGTTCTCTCTGACCCAGCTGGTGAGAAACACCCTGGGGTTTTACAACAAGAATGCACTAATCAGCATTATCTTTTTGTAAACTTTATTTTTAACAGTATGCTATAAAATAACTGGTATTTGCTTTATGTTCACAGGGGACACTACAGAGAAATGAATTTTGTGTTTTGTTTAAAGCTAGAATTCCTTTTTTCATTATTATTAAACTTTTTTTCCCCCCACACAATACAGTCTGCTCACATTCTTGACTTCTTCAGAGAAATGTAACTTTCCTACATCCTGTCTGCTCTTCCTACACTACCTCGCACACTTAACTCCTCAAATAAAAGCCCGGCATGGTAGCACACATTTTCAGTCTTAGCACTTGGGGAGCACAGGCAGAGCGATCTCTTTGAATTCAAGGCCAGCCTGGTTTACAAAGTGAGACCCTGTCTGAAAAAAGAAAAATGCACAAATGAAAATCTTCATCCTCAAATCGCACCTTACTGTAAAGAAACTATACACAACCCTCTTCTAAAATCATGAAAACATTAAGCCAGAATAGGCAATATTTTTAAAAGTAGAAATTATAATTTACTATGATATTTGACTATAGATATGAAAATACAAGGTAAAGTACAAGAAGAGGTAAACCTTCAATCATGACAGCAATGTACTATAAAACTATGATGTTTTCCTTCCATCTACTCATAACTCTGTCTTGGGTGCTAGGGAGTGAACCTAGGGCTTTGGGCATGCTATGTTAAGTGCTTTACCACTAAGCCACAGCCTCAGCCTTTGATATGAAACTTTCAAAACAGAGGCATTACCTCCTTCATAGCCAAAAATTTTAAGACATGTAGTAAAATGGAACAAATGTTTACCTCTCAGTTCCCTAGAGAGACAGAAAGGAACTCATGGCCTGCTATTGCATANACATAGTACTTAAATTTCAATTATAAACACAAAAGCAAACAGACATTTTTTTCTGAACACAACAATAAGGTAGACATAAGACACAGAATTCCAGTACAGAACAAGGTGACTCGACTTTGGTGTTACATGAGCTAAGCTGGGCAAGCTTGCTAAAGGCAAGGGCAAGTGATATGAAAACATCTGGCTACCACCACCACCACTACAAGACTTCTCAATTCTAAGCTATAATGAGACGAAAATGAAAAAAAAAAATACTATATATGAACTCATTAAAGACACATATGCATCTTTTTAAACGCCATCTAACATAGGTAATGTGAAACAGACTGACTCAAAAAACAAATCCTCATTTATTTTACATTATTAGATATATAACTAGCCTTAGGACTTTGATGTAAAATGATTGTAAAAAACTTGTAAAATTTAAATATACAAGTACTATTCCCAAATTATTTTAAGACACAAATGACAAGATATTCCTTTCTAGTAGTATTGAATTTTATAAGCAAATAAGCAATCCGTTGTTTATCTATTATAAAGGTTACAAAGTATCAAGCTCAGAGCATTTAAAATGTAGAAAAAAACTGTTTTTCTTAAGAGACACATGGCTGNGATATTTGAAGACGCACACCTTCAGACTTCCTTCTTTTACAGTGACCAGCTCTGATGAATGTGCTTCTTTTATTAGGGTTATTTTGTAGGCTGCTGTGTCCTTACCACATCTTATATGTAAATTAACAGACCAGGGCTCGGAGATGGCTCAGGGGGTAAAGTGCCTGCTGCACAAGACCAAGAACATGGGTTTGGATCCCCAGCACTGTGTGAAATCCAGAGCACAGCAGTGAACATCCGTAACCCAGGCACTAGGGGTAGAAGACAGATGCTCACTGGCCAGCCGGTCTAGCTAAACAGACCCTGTGTCTCAAGGTGAAGAGCCAAAAGAGGAAGGAACCCAACAATGACCTCTGGCCTCCACATGAACATAAACAGGTAAGTGTACTTAGACACAAACACACACCACCTCCCCCAAATAAGTCCATCATATCAAAAGTTCAAGTATATAACCTTACTATAACTCACCTTTTTCATTTTCCTTGTATCTACAAACGCCAACTGGAATCTCAGCTTGAAACATGGAGCCCACCATGATTTCCTATTTTAAACATAACAAAAAATATCTAGTGATACATATCTTATGTTCATGTTTAGCTTCACTATCTTCTTGGGTAAACTCACTCTGGCCTCTCTGTCATAAACCAATTACCTACCTCATGGTAGTATTNTGAGGATGAATGAGTTAATAATAGCTAGGAGCTTANATATGACTGGATGGGAAATATTAATAATAATGGGTAAAATGTAATATAAACAATATATACAAGATAGGCAGAAAAATTACTAACAGTGAGTTTTGATCAGCTAATTAAAAAAAATAAAAAGATACCCTGAAAACAGAACATCAACTTTGGGTGTTTTCAGAGTATCTACACTTCCGATTCTTTTGGACAGCAGCATTAGCATCACTAGGGAAATTGTTAGAAATTCAAGTCTTTAGCTCCCAACTTATACTTACTGAGTGGAAACTCTAGTGATAAGGCTCAGTGCTTAACAAAGGCAATTCTAACTCATACTGAAATCTAAGAAACAAANCTCTAAGATAAGGGGAAAAAACATAAAAGGTTTATGAAAAGCGTAGCAGGAACTAAGTGGATTCACTTCCAAACCAAGTCTTTTTTCTTGAGGCTCCTGACTTTCTTTAATACAAAATGAAAAAGTACCCATTCCCCAAAAAGGATTGAAAATGTCTCTTGAGAAAGGCAACTAGCAATCACCACTGAGATTTCTCATGGAATGGGGACCATCACAAATGGATCTGGTATTCTGAAGAGAAAACATGGGCATTAAAGGTATGAATGTGCAGCCTAGCAGTGGTGGCACACGCCTTTAATCCCAGCTCTCGGGAGGCAGAGGCAGACAGATCTGAGAGTTCAAGGCCAGCCTGGTCTACAGAGTGAGTTCCAGGACAGCCAGGGTACACAGACAAACCCTGTCTCAAAAAAACAAACAAAACAACAAAACGCCCCTCCCCTAAAGAAAGGTATGACCCTGCTGTAGGGAGTTTAGAAGACTTGAGGTTTGAAAGCTTCCTCTCTGCTGCTGTTGTCACTCTCTGTCATCTCATTCTGCTTACTATAGCNTCATGGACATGCTCAATTCAATAAAGCCATCGTTTTACTACAGAGGAAAACCAGACTTTCTCATGGTCAGTTTTCAGAAAGACCATCACATATGACAAACTTGCTCTGCACTGTTCGGCATTCTATTAATGGTGTCCACTACGGAGTCCCTCTGCTGTCAACCCCTATGCCTCTTTTTAGTTTATGCACCTGTACCCACCAAAGAGTCGCAAACAATCATTCTTTAAGTTTCACCCGAGAATGGATAATTACTCCCTATAGATTCCTACATGGAATTCCCCTTTCAGTTAATCATCCACACTATATACTTGGGCACCTCCCCAGATGGGAAAGAATTGCATACAATAGGGAAGAAGGTGCAGAAGGTAATGGCTCAATCTCTGATGACTCATTCCAGGTCCTCTTTCTCTAAGGAAACATCAACAGTCTCCTGAAGGTAGTCAAAGTTGCTCTGTGATGGCTATGTTCCAACAGGAACAAATATACATGCAGGCAAAACACCAATACACTTCAAATAATGAAATAAAACAAAACCCAGGAAGAGAAGAAGAAAAAAAACTCAAAGGGCGTTATTTCTTAAAGAGGAAAGATCAGGCAATCATCTCACACTAAGGAAAATATCCTACAGACCTGATTTGCTTTAACCAATTATACATAGTATGTACTATGATTTCCTAAGAGGTTCAACTCCTATGCCATACCATAAAATTAAACCTTACAAAATTTAACTATGTGGTTAATTAAATGATGCTATGTAACATTTTAAGGAAAAAGAACCTAATGTCTCAAGTTTATTTTAGAAACTAGTACGTTTGTAGGCAGCTCAACCTACAACACCAACATTTATCACTTTAGGACTAGATGTTCAGAAATTTGGATTTCTAATATTGGTTTGAGTATCAATACACTCAGCAAAATCCCATTCTACTCACACTATCCATTTTCATGAAAAGATAAATGTATTTCTTAGTTGGACTGAAGAGCTTACTGGAGAGCTTGAACAAATAGTTACAAAATGCTTAAATGTCACAAAAAAGGCAAATGCACTGACATCATCAATATGAATGATTCATTAAAAAATATTCTTGGCTTTTAGACTATTACTATAAGTTTTGGAAAAATACCTTTTTCCAGTCTTCTGATGGAATATAATCTTCATCTTCTTCAGATTCTTCTTCTATTTCACTATCTAGAATACGTAAGAGAATACTATAAAATGGACACTTATCCTGTCCATATCTATGTATCTTTGTATTTTTATACTTACTATCAAATATTTAGATATGCCAAAAGGTCTGCTAAATCAGACCAAGATATTTAAAATCAAATAATGAAAACTGTATCTAAAACAANACAATAACAAAGAATTTCCCCAAATAAAAGAAAAACTATGAATCTCCTGGGGCAACTCTATTCTCAGGAGATGATTTTGTAAGGACAAAAAAAACTTCAGGATTAGTGTCAACATAATCTTTTACTAATGTCTAGTTACAAAATAAGTTACATGATGTCAAGTACTTCACATAGAAAACAAGAACTTAGACAAAGCAATGTTGGCCAAACAGTTTTCCTTATAAAGCTGGGAAATTTGGAGCAAAATTGTAGGGGAAGAATAAGAAGTCTTGGTACATTTTTGAAAACCTTTATTCTCCCCAATTTCTATTTTATCCACACCAGGCAAGTTTTTGCTTATATTCAAATGAGGATGATTTATAGGGCTGGTAGACTGCTTGCCTAACATTCACNAAGCGCTGGGTTCAACCTTTACTGCATGAAATGAGGAACAGTGGCACAAGCCTACAATACCAGCATTTGGGAGGTGGAGACATTAAGATTAGAAGTTCAAGGTCATCTTTAGCTACATAAAGAATCTACCAGTTTGATTCTCAGAACTTCTCTGAGGTAGGAGAAAGTTGACTCCTGTTGTCCTCTGACCTCCACACGCCATCCCCCAAAAGTGGAAACTGGTGAACCGTATTAGCATATATTCAAACCCCAAGGACTGACCACCATTTTGCACTTAGGAGCCACAAGATTAGAGTAGACAACACTACAAATGTATAGCTATGTCCTGCCTGATGTCATCTTTGGTCAACAGACTCAATTTATTTGCCAGGGTGGTGATCCTGCCAAGATTATATCATCTTGAGGTGCTGTGTCCACATTAGTCACACAACCAAGAAACTCGACAAAATATTTCTCAGACAACATATTTCTCAGAATATATNCTTGTTGCTGAGTAACACACGAATATATTGAAAGATGGTTCAGAATCAAACAAAGAAAAGTAGAAAACAAAAACTTCAAGACTACACAAAATAAAAGGAACACACCCTTATTTAGGCAGTGTATGAAGCAGTACATGTTGTGATACATGCATTGAGAACAGGGCCTTCATTTTGATACTCTAGTAACCCCTAACAAAATCCATTTACCTCTGAAAGCAATTTCAGAATAAGTGAATTCAAGTATCAATAAAACCACATTAGAATTTTATGTACTACAGAAGAGTGAAAATTACATTCTAACTATAAGCAATGGCAATACATACTTGTATCAAAATATTTACATCGACGTGGGCGAATTATTTCCTGAGCATCTTGGGAAGTAACAGACTGTGAGGGATCATCATTGGAAGACTGAGTTTCATCCTCCTGACCCGATGAATCCTTTATATTCTCTTCCTATAGAATAAGAAAATGTAATTACAATACCAGGAATGCTGTTGTAGACCAGTAGTCAAATTGTGTTTTAGAGGTAACTGTAAGATCATAATAAACCCACCAAATGTAATGTGATTTCCTGGGTTAGCTCTTGGAATTGGGGTAAAACCTTAGAGTTGAAGTCCTAGCCATTTAGAGTTTAGCTAAGGGTACTTAGCAGTGCTAGTTTTGGTAAAGACGTTTGCTGCTGTTGTTTTTGCTCTTTTAGGGGGCCCCGCCAGCTGGCTCCCAAATAAATTACACATGAAAGCTTATTCTTATTTATAAATGCCTGGCCTCTGCTTGGCTTATTTCTTGCCAGCTTTTCTTAACTTACCCTGTCTATCTTTGGCCTCAGGGCTTTTCCCATTCTCTTACTTGCTCTTGCTCTTGGTTGCTCTTACTCCATGGCTGGCTATGTAGCTGGATGGCTGGCCCCCGGAGTCATCCTCCTTCTCTGGCTACTTCTTCCTTCTCCTCAGATTTCTCCTTCTATATAGTCTCTCTGTCTGCCAGCCCCACCTCCTATCCTTTCTCCTGCCTTACTATTGGCCATTCAGCTCTTTATTAGACCATCAGGTGTTTTAGACACAGTAACACAGCTTCATGGAGTTAACCAAATACAACATAAACAAAAGTAACACACTTTAAAATAATATTCTACAACAGTTACAACAGACATTGAGTTACACTGGGTTAGTATTAGGAAAGCAGTGTGACCGTCTTGTATCTAAAATGATTTTAAAAAGAGAATACAGAACTGCCAGGCAACCTATTTAATTTAAAAGTAACAACATTTTTTTTTTTTTTTAAAAAGTTGGTACTATTTAGAAAAAACAAAAAGAAATCTGGAATGAATGAAATAGACCAAATTTATCTCACTAGAGTGAATTACAAGGCATTTTCAATTTTTCTATCACACATTTCTGTATTTTTACTTTTGAAATTTAATCTTACTGTACAAATTATATTTAGAGCTTAGTGTTATCTGTGGTTTCACAAATACAACAGGAATTTTGGAACATAAATGTTCCACAAAAAAGATAAAAAACACTGAATGAGCACTAACTTACTTTATTTTCCCCACTACAGCCACTGTTATCATCATTATCAGCATCTTCATCATCTTCACCTTCCTCCTCCTCTTCCTCTTCCTCCTCATCTTCTTCAGGTAACCGAACAGTGCTGTCATAACCATAGAGGCTGAGAAGCTCGTGGATTGGCATGTCGCCTTCCTAAGTACACCAAAATAAGTCAATTTCTGAAATCAATGATGTCATATTTCTATGTTATAATTTACAAATCTGTACAGTACTAAATTGACACTTTTTTCTTTAGAGCATATATGTAGTTTTGTGTCTAATATGTTCAGTATTTTTAAATTATAAAAAGGAGAAATAAAAACCAAAGTTTTTATTCCTATAAACTGACCAATTTTAACTGGTTCATATATTTGTCAATAGTCTGAAATCAATTACAATTTTTGCAGTAATTCAGTCTACATACCAGTCAGTTAGTCTTTACATATGGATTATTACAAACAGTACCCTAAATAATTGGGGGCAAAAAGAGTAATTAGAAAACAGATGTCATCTAATTCAATAAACCCAGAAAGGGAGATTAAATTCCCTACTCAGACAAAGCATACTGCAGCAACAACAGCAATTACACACAAAATGATACTAGATTACAAATCTTCAATTTACATATAAAATAATGTCAGCATTGATTATCTATTGAACTATTAATTAATCCCATCACATAGATGAAGAAACATGAGCACATACATTTAAGAATTTTCTTTAAAAAAATTACACAAGTTAACATTATAATACATTCAGATTTTCATCATCTGACTCTAGAAGTTAATAATTTTATTAGTGTATTTTAGGGCCTCAGTCAGGACCTTCTTCAATCCCTCCAAAAGACATATCTACTGTGAATAAAATGAAATAGCCTTATTTGGAAAATAAAATCCATTTTCTGCAGAAGGCAATCACTAATCAAGTGATGTCAAGCATCAAAAACAATAAAATTCTGATTATAAAAAAAAAATCAAAGTTTAACCTAATTTATCTGAACATACTATACACACAAACACAAATACACATACAAGTTCAAAAGAAAAATATGTCAAATCAGAACCTAGAAGAACAGTGCTCTTTAAATAAGACAATATATTTACAGCTTTCCATCATTATGTGCCACAGTATCAACAGAAGTTTAGTTCACATATCAAACATTATTTCTGCAGAGGGGATATATACATTGGAATGTGTAACATAAGTTGGTAACACAAAGTTTATCTCCCCTCACTCAGAATCTATGTAGATGATGGGGGGGGCGAGCTGTTTAAGGGCACTTACTGCTCATGCAGAAGACCTGGGATCAGTTCTTGGCGCCTCAACTCGGTAGCTCACAACTGCCTGTAACTCCTGTTCCAGGCAATGTGATACCTCTGATCTTCTTGGGCACCTGCACCCATGCACACACACCCCAACAGACACACACTTGCATGCACACACACAGACATCTTTTTTTAAAAAAAATCTAGTAATTAATAATCTGTAAATTCCTCATAGGGAGAAAATGAAATTTGATACTTGTACTTCACACTGTAAATTAACTTGTGACCCTACTTTGGAAGAGAGTTTAGTTCTGAAGGGTCCATCCAATAAGCTGCAGACTCTANAGTTTGACAAGCAATGGCTGTATCCAGCAAGGCATCACCATGCCAGATGAGATACTTAATTGACAGCCATGCTGTGTTATTTTTAAAGTATAACCAAAACCATACTTGAGGTATCAAAAGAATTGGCCCATCCAAATCTGAACTGTACCAAGGACACTGAAATTAAAGACTAAGAGTCAGTACTTAAAAAGAACAGAACTTCAACACCCCAGAAACAGTAAGGATAGAAAAAAGGACATTTCCACACACAGTAACAAACAGCCTCCCCAGCATCTTAGTGCTCAAGCACCCGAACCAGGTGCTTTGATTTCACTTTCTCTAAGAATGAAAGCAGCCAGAAGCACACAATCTCCTCAGATCTTTAAGAATATCAGACGGTAATGTCTGCTACTTTTATTTTCATATTAAAGAAGCAAAGCAGAGACACAGCACATGCTGTCTGACCCCTGGACCTCCTAATTCCAGTTCATGTAATTTTCCTTAAACCCAATGGGCATCCCAAATTAGAAGCAGGTTCGGTAACTGAAGTTAATTAGTAAGGGCCACTAAAGATATGTATGAGAGTCAAACTGAAAGAAACACTGACCTGACNTGGCACTTTGCAACTATCATTCTCATCAGTAAGACTTCATAAACAGCTTGTTTCATTTTTATTTCAATTTTAGGACAATGGCTATTACTATTAAAGTGAGTGTTAAGTGACAATTTAACAGAGTTCATTTAAATGGCCATGCTCTATTTTGAAATAATTTTCTGACTAGACTATAGTACTTGGTCCACTCTACAACATATCAATCAAACAAACCCCTCTGGGGTCTTGAGTGTTTATCTGCCTTATTTAAAGAGCATTAGGTCAGCTTGAAGAACAGGATGCTGGTCTTACCCTACTCTCTGGCCTAACGTCTTAGATGAGGGGGTCTCTAATCTGTATTTGCTCTGTTTTGCTTTTGTTTTTTTGAGGCAGGGTTTCTCTGTGTAGCCCTGGATGTTCTGGAATTCACTCTGTTAGACGAAGCTCAGCCTCAAACTCAGATCCCCCTGCCTCTGCCTCCTGAGGGCTGGGATTAAAGGTGTGCACCACCACTGCTAGGCTTTTAATCTGCATTTTAAAAAATTTCCAAGTAAGGCTTCTTACATGAGTATGAAATGATCTCAAAGGACACTAATATCACAGGTGTAGGATAAGATACCCGTCAATCAGCCTTTCTGGTGGGAGAATATAAAGCCTGGACATTGTTTTTAAAATCTTTCGCTAACATGACAAGACGCTCAGTTAGCTTACAAAAGGTTAAATGACATGTTTAACTGTATAGAAAGGAATTTCACTATGAAAAACAGAGTGGTTAAATCATGGATTGTTTTTCCTCATGTAACAGAAAAGAAATGTAAGTCACTGCATAAAATATTACTTCTCAAAAATCCAGAAACACCTCCAACTCTCATGGTTTTCCTGCCTTAGTTATGGGTGCCAGAGTTGAAAGTGCATGCCACCTGGAAGCCAATTTTATTTGTGACTAGAGTCAGTCTTAGCAGCAGACTCTCTCTCTCTAAAAGGACAATCCACATCTAGCAATCTATCTCGGATGGGCTTTATTGGATTCCTCTAGTCTCTCAGCTAAAACCTGAACACATGATAGAGCTTCCTCCAAGTCCTTCAGAGCATTTGCCAGCATGTGTCTCTTAGCACACATGGAAAAATAAACAGTGAAGACACCAAGCCTTGGGTGAAAGGATACTGACTTTGACATCATTTTGTGTGTGTGTGGCATTTCTAACAATGGATTGGCAGTCATCATCTGTGTATGTGGGCAGGGTGAGAGTAGGGTGTGGTGCATGCAGCATTCAGAAGNCAGAAGACTTTGGGTGGTCCTAGTCTATCAGAACATTATTGTCCTAAAGTTCATCAGTCACCCATTTTCAGAGAACATTACATTATCAAAGTCTACATTCTACCAGGTATTAAGGGACCTCCTTCAGCTTATTCCTCTGACACATCAGCTAAGCAGTGGCTGGGAAACCTCAAGGATCAATCCTTTCTTAGCACTCCCAACCCCACAAAGCTGGAGTTACCTGGTGTTTTACATGGGTGCTGGGGGTATGAACTAAGGTCCTCATGATTACACAGCAAGTGCACCTAATACTGTGCCATCCCCCAAACCCATGGCATCTTTAGAGACTGAGAAGTTCACAGATTTTGCTAGGTCTTTGGGTCCAAGTTAACAAGGAACATGAGTACCTGCCTGTCAGGTAATGCTCAAAGTGCTGTCTACAGTCTCCTTGGTCTGCAACAAGAATAACTCTTAATTAGTACCAGGCAGACAAGGATAAAAACATTCAGCTTCTTAGTTTGTTTCTAGTATTTTATCAGAATCAGCTAAACAAAAGTGAAGGGAGTGTCTCACACAATACAGGAACAGCACAATGAAAAGTTGATTTGAAAAAGGAAGCCCAATCATTTTAAAAAGCAGAAATTAAGAAATTAANGTATCACTTGAGCCCCAAATCCTGGATATTTTCCTGCCCTTAATCACATGCTGTGCACAATACAGATGCAGTTCTGTCTTTGTACTCTCAAGATTCTGATGCTATCAATAATAGTGATTTGCAAAGTGAATATCCTGTATTTCCCTCAGAGAAAAAGACTAAAGGATAATTAAAANTTGGCCAGTAGAATGTGAGTGGCTGGGAAACCTCAATGATCATCCCTTCTTATATATCATGTGTTCAGGTTTTAGCTGAGAGACTAGAGGTCTCTCAGTCTATCAGTCACCTAGTCTAGAAAACATCTTACTAGTTTTATTATCAAAGTCTATATTCTACCAGGTACTAAGGGATTTCATTAACCCTACACTGAAACATCATAATGAAGTAGGGTGTTTTATCCTCCTATAGGAGTAAGGATATAGAAAAAAGACAGGGAGCAAAAGCTATGGGTCATATAGCACATGCTCACAGCTGTGCATCACGTTTTTCTGAGAACTGCAGGAACGATACAATTAAGATTTATTTAGTAGTTTATCATGTGCCAGACATTGTGCCGAGTGCTTTATGTTATTATCTTTGTAAGGATGGAAGTTTAACAACGATAATCAAGTTATATGCTTATGGAATAGTGAAGTTAAATTAAGAACCTGGATTACCTAACTCACTGGGTTGCTTACTTAATTACATACGCATATATACTTTCTTCCTTGAAATCTGACCTAAAGTTAAATGTTCATCATTCTGAATCAATATGACATATAGGCTGAGTAGATAAGACTACGAGGGATAAAGACAGCACAAGGTGAATAAAAACAGATGTACATTATAATGTGCTTTAGGAAGCAAGTTATCTAAACACAGTAATAAAAAGTGGGGCAGTCATATGTAAGTCATATGTAAGCTAAGTCTGTGTAAGCTAACTGGACACTGGCTGAAGTTGAAAAGAAGGGACTATTTAAAAGACAAACACTAAGAGCTGCAGAGATGGCTCAGCGGTTATGAATACTTTTCTTGCAGAGGACCACGATTTGGTTCCCAACACCCACATAGAGGCTCATAACTGTCTGTAACTGCGCTTCCACAGAATCTGACATTCTTTTCTGGCCTCCCTCTAAAGACACCAGGCACACACATGGTATAAAGACAAGTATGCAGGCAAAATACCCAAACACACACACACACACACACACACACACATACACACACACACACACACACACACACACACAAACACACACACACTGTCTCTGGATTGAAGTCAAGACAGGAAGACAAAGCCATCAAACACTGACATACAACAGTACTGTAAGATCAGAGTAGCATCAAGTTTATGGTTGCAGAAAAGATAACTCTTCTCTCATGAATGTGGCACAGATGCAAACTTTCACAGCAGGGCCATTTGGCGGATGAGCACATTATTCTTTACATATCTACTATACCAAAATGGACTTAGCAATACAGGCTTATGAAGAGAGGAGATAAGTCCTAAGGGACCACTTCTAGATTAGACCAAGACAGTT
This sequence comes from Neotoma lepida, assembly GCA_001675575.1. Classification (NCBI taxonomy): domain Eukaryota; kingdom Metazoa; phylum Chordata; class Mammalia; order Rodentia; family Cricetidae; genus Neotoma; species Neotoma lepida. The sequence continues at coordinate 9,039 of LZPO01017596.1, read as the reverse complement.
CTGAAGGTAATCAATCACTTAGGGCTGGTGANTGATTAGAAGACAAACTACAAAGAAATAAAGTCAGTAAACTTCTTTTACAATTTCTATGTCGAGGTTTCTTTTATATTTATAATTCAGCCTATGCATACTGCCAGGTCCCAAAGAAACTCAGGGTAAATGGCTGTGTTGCCTATTAGCAAACAAAGCGCATGCTGGCCTCAGGTTCTCTCAGCATCACAAGTATCTGGCACAGAGTCCTGGGTCTTCTCAGTACTTCTCACCCCGCACCCTACCTTAAACCTCTTTAAGCCCGAGCTTCACTTTCCTTTCCCCCAGCTTCTGATCCCTAGAAAACACGGCCATTTCAGCCAAGCACTCTCTTGGTCCTCTTCTCTTGGCTCCTGGTCCCCTCTTGCCCTTCTCTTTTCCTTTCCTCTCTTACTTCTCCCCTTCTCTCTCTCCTCTCATGGATAGGTCTATTCTGCTGGCCATGTTCATGTTCAGTCTGGACTCTTCCAGATGCCTCTGGCTGTTCTCTCTCATATCTACAATAAAAACCTCCTTAACCATACCTAGGAGTGGTCATGTTCTCATTTTCATTCATGTACAATGCAAGAAAATCTCAATCCCTCATTATTTTTCTAGAAAGAGAATCTAGAGAAGTGACAGAAAGAAACTGGGAGACAGCCTTTATGACAAGGTAAAAAATCTGCACTTCAGAGGTTAGCGTGGACATTCTCATGAGCCGCCTCAATCCCCGGCCCTAGGCTTTGGAAATGTGTCCAGCACTAAAGTCTGTATTAAGAATAGATGTTGTTAATAAGAGTCCTTTTCTTCTACAACGCATTTAAAGATATACAGATGTAGTTGATACTAATCTTTCTTCTGAATGTAGTGCTACAACTGTGCCCATGCTTGGTCTCTTGAATTATAACAAGCACTGGAAAGGGGTTAAATTTGGATACTGGTAATTCAGAGCAAACACAAAACTTCATCAATTATGTGCATAGCTTTAACATTCCTATTAGTACCACAGCAAATTCTAATCAATTGATCTAATTGTATTAAAATATCTCAATGTAAGACTTATATGGGGGCTGAGAGATGGCTCAATGGTTAAGAGCACTGACTGTTCTTCCAGAGGACCCAGGTTCAAGGTTCAATTCCCAGCAACCACATGGCAGCTCAAAACTGTAAATCCAGTTCCAGGNGATCTGACATCCTCACACCAATGCAAATTAAAACAAAACAAAACAAAAACAAGACACACTTTTTATACTGATATGGTAACTTGGTGATAGCTGTACACATTAAAGCCCGTATCATAAAATATTTGTGAAAAAAAAAGCCTGAAAATCAACAGTACTCAATGAAAAGTTTAGAATTCAAGTTAAATGAAATTAAAACTACTTTCAAAGTATTCTAATATTTGAATATATATCTTTGACTTAATTCAGTTGCTTTTGATCTGAAAGTACTCAAATAGATGAGAGTGAAATGCATTTGTTAAATTTATTGCTAATTTATGTATAAACTGTGAAGTTTGTCCACAATTACATAAAAAACAAACAAGACAGATTTCATACAATGAAAGCTCCAAATGAAAAGCACCACCCCCTCAACTTCACCACTGTCTTGCTCCCGTAAAAGCAGATGAGTAATCAGTAAGACAAACTTGTTTATTTCTTAAAGAAAAATTGGTTTGGTTCATACCTATAAAGTTTGTAATTATAGGAAATCTAATCACACCATTTAGTTTCATTACCAAAGTTCTAGATATGGAAATACTTAAAAGTAAGACTGCTCTATGTGGAAAGTCAGAGGAGATTCTGGGAGGGTGCAAGTCTGCTTGAGATGAAAACATACAGGATTAGTTCACTCTTCTTCCTTTCTCTAACCTCTATAAATTTCAATTACCATTTTCTAAAAAAAAAGAATAAGCAATGACTGACTAGCTTCTTACTTTTAAAGATTGTTTCTGACCCCAAGTACAGCATGAGTTATTTTTGAAAGGCTCTGTGAAAACCAAAACACAATATTGCCATCAAAATAAATTCAGTTCTCTGGCCAAAGTTAAAAAAATTTGCTTAGGCACAGTGGATAATGCTAGTTTTAGTAACTAAACGACCCAAACAGGACCCGGGCAAAATTTAACTAAATGGTATCACGACTCCTTTCAAATCCCCAACTAAATTCTGAAATACAGATTATTACTATAAAAGAATAATAACATCCATTTTCTCTATCTATAAACACAAGCAGGGTGTCTGTTTTACATTTCTTTTATCATGGAGCAAATTACATCANACATCTAAGTTTTATTAGAGAATACCAGATCCCCTTATGAAATTTATGAAGGCAACAGGTATTATTACCTACACATACATATAAATGTATATGAACTGAGGTAGGGAAACAAAACTAAACCATACTGATAGGATATAGCACTTTTNTTTTTTTAAAATTAATTAGCATATGTGAATGGTAACACCAAATCCAGAGAAGGCAGAAGCAAATCCCAGACTGCCAAATACACTGAAAAGCAGGAACAAACTGGCTAATCCAAGACCAAAAGCAGTTAGTAAGGTATAGTGTAACAAGTTTTTCTGTGGTAAATGGAAAAGGTCCTATGAAACAGTTGGCCTTGCAGCAAGATTAAGGAATCTAGATTTTCGTTAGGAGCTAGAGGAGGTTGAAATAAAAGGGTTTGTACTTTTGAAAGGTCATTATAGATGCTGTGGAAATGTATTAGAAGAAATATAGTAAAACATGAAATGGGGAAACTAATTAGGAAGTGGTCATAGTAGTCTGGGATAGAGAAAACACCCACTGGGGTAGATACGGAACAAAAACTGGTTAGAGGTATTTCNGTGGAGAGCAACGACAGGCTTATTTAGAAACTCAAAGCTGATAACAAAAGAAACATTCTCTCTGGTTTCAGACTTAGGCAACAATGTAAATAAATATAAGTAGTTTTTAAAGTGACATTTTTTATAGACAGAGAAGGAACAGGTTAAGGAGGAAACAGTAAAGAACTGTTTTGAGTGTTCATAATGTTAGAGACAGCTGCCGAAATGTTTAAGGAAAAAGTCCAGTTGGAGAATGAGATGGAAGACTTAAGCCAGAAATGCAAACCAAGAAAAANTGAGCAGAGACCATGAAATAGATTAGATCACACAGGTTGGCAGTTTTCAGATTTGGAATGCAAGTGGCTCAAACTTGCTCAGNGAAGATGTGGACTGGGAGCCCACCCTGGGAGATTTGCTGTGTTTAAGTCTCTAGCACATTCTGATGCGGCTGACCTTTAGAGTACGTTCTGAGCATTTACCTAAGAGAGGCAAGAACAGAAGAATAGGTCTGGCACCAACAACCAAGAAGTACAAACACTTAAACTTTAGGTAAAGAGGAATGCACAGAGGACACTGAAGAGGAAACAGAGTACAGAGAAAAGCAGAGAGTGGAGAGAGAATGGTCAGTTGTGTTGAACACCAATGAGAGAAGTTCCCAAGAGTGAGAAGGAACAATGGGTGTAGAAAGGTCAAAGGTAACCCTGCTAGCAAGAGGCAGACACAATTTAGAATTTTAATTAGAGAGAGGAAAATGATGATGTTAAGACATTTAGACTTTGAAGAGAGTAAATAACCTGGGGGTGGGGGTGGGGGACACGACGACGACACAATAGAAAATTTAGGATCCTTTCATGGCCCATTTCTGACAGATCTATGATGCTTTACCAAAAATTACTACTGAATNCCATTATTTTACACAATAATTTTTTTTTAAAGATTTATTTATTATATATACAGAAGAGGGCACCAGATCTCATTACAGATGGTTGTGAGCCACCATGTGGTTGCTGGGAATTGAACTCAGGACCTCTGGAAGAACAGTCAGTGCTCTTAACCTCTGAGCCACCTCTCCAGCCCCCTACACAATAATTTTTTAGCCTCAATTTCAAATGTTAAATATCCCACTTATGGTTTGGGTATTTAACATTTCCAGCATAAACAGAGCACCAAAGTCTCCAGTGTCCCCCCTCTCCACATGCTGCATCACTTCACCGCTAGTACAGGTCATTTACCCTTGCAAGATCCTCTATTTCAGAACTGAAGTTTGTCTCTCCTTCCATCATTTCTTCTTCTTCTAATGTTCGCTCATCATCAAAATCATGAACCAGCATGTCAGCTGATGGATCAAATTCATGGTCCTCTGATGTTGCTGAGCCTCCTATAAAGAACATTTCCAGATGTATGGTAAACCAAATTAAGTGCATCTTACCAATGTTATTTTAGTATATATGCATTGTTTATTTGATGCTGGATTTAAGTTAAAAACGACCAAGAAAAAGATAAGACACAGTAAATGCTTTTGCTTTTAAAAAAATGAGTATCTTGACTCATCTCCACTCCCAAAAAGCTCTTGCAAGGAAATACTGTTTGCCATGGCTTACTCCTATATGATCAGTTACACTGCAAAATGAGGGTAGAATATNTGTAACTCAGTTATAAAGAAAAAAGAGGTCTATCAAGTAAGAATTGTCTTTTTTTTGTGAAGGAGAAAAACAAAACAATTTTTAACCACCTGATTAATGTCTGAGAGTCTCTCTGGTCCCTGAAAATCTGAACAGTCACATACTGTAGAGTGATTTTTTAAGCTCAATGACAAGCTGCACATATTACAGTGGCTACACCATACAGTCCAGGTATGTGGTAGGCTTGAGAGGTATGCTCTATGATACTTGCTCAACCACCTGAGTTTATCAGGACGTGTGCTTGCTTTTAAGCAACACTTGCCTATTTAGTGAAATTACACATGTACTATCAGCACTACCTTGAAAACATACTCTAATATTTGAGTAATTATCTTGAACTTATGCAGTTGATCTGAAATAACTCAGGAGTAATAGAAGTAAAATGTATTAAGAGCATACATAAAATTTTTATCAAAGGCAATGCAAGTAACTCAAAGGAACTGATATATCCTAATCAGTATTTAGCCTGGTTTGGGGGAATGTTACTAGATTCAAATAGACTGCGAAAGATAGGAATGTGGGTGTTCTGTAGACATTTCCCACATTTTGATTACTGCCAAACCAAGACTTCAGTTTGCAAAAGCACTACTTACTTATAGACAAGTATGTCATTTAATATTAAAAAAAAAAATCTTTTTATCAGTTCAAACTGTTAAGGGTTGCATTAATAGACATGCCAATCCCCTTATTTCACTCTATGTAGGAGAATCAGTAAGTAAAATGAAGAAACCAGGGCATACCAACAGCTAGGGGTTCTTTAGTCAACTCCCACAATATTCAGAAGAGGCCCCTCTTCCTTTTTAACTATGTGCCAAATAATAAGCTCAATCATTTGACAAACATTATCTCAATCCTCAAGCAGTGGTATGAAGTAGGTATTATCACCCCATTTAAAAGGGGGAGGGAGGAGAAAGATGCAAGGATTAAGAACACACATAGCACTTCAAAATACAGCAAAGATGGAACGGAGTCCTAGCTGTAACTTCAACTCCTGTGCTCCAAACTTCCTATAAGTTCTCTACATATCTTGTCTCAAAGAACACTTAAGGAGAGTCTGACTGTACTAACATATGTGACCTGTAAGCCCTGACAGGTGGCAAAACACCTGGAAGACACAATTCTTTTTGAGAAGTATTTGAAAAATGATATTAAATATAAAATAAGTATAAATGCCAAATAAAATTTTATACTAGATTTTAATGAAAATGAATTATTAACCATTATGCAAGGTTCAGAATGATTTATATAAAAAATAAAAAGGTATCCTGTCTTAATTTCTTACAACAAACTGTCTTAATTTTATTGGTATTATAGCAGTAGTTGAACTACTAGGCAGGANGGTTCCCATGAGAGCACAAATAAGAACCATTAACTTGGGAGTTTTGGTTTTATTATCCTTTTGGTTTCCTTAAACTTTTTCTTCTGAGACACTAGCAGTCAACAGTGAAGTAGTCTCACAGACTCGGCTACACTTTTTTCATGCTTGCAGACAGAAAGACTCTTTAAAAAAAGCTCTATTACTGGAGCTGGAGAGAGAGGACTCAGTGGTTAAGAGGACTTGTTACTTTTGCAGAGAATCTGGGTTCAGTTTCTAACACCTACCTGGTGGCTCACAATCATTCTTAACTCAAGTTCTAGGGAATTCTTCTTCTGAACTCCATGAGCTCCGGGCATGTGCACATATAAATACATACAAGCAAAACACCCATACACACAAAAAAAATTACATCACCATCCCTCTCTTGATACATTATTAAACTTAACTAGTTTTTATTGAGTATAGATATTGCCAAAAATAATTAAGCTAAATTTTAACTATTCATTGTTATACGCTTACCCACTTCTTTCCAAACTCACTAGTACACAGCACCAAATCATGAATGTCATATTACTTACCTGAAATCTCTTATCTTTTGTCATCATTTGCAGACAGTTCTACTTGAAGACCTGTCACTTCACTCCTCCACTACAGTAAATGCCAAAGTGTAAATGAGCTGCTCCTCTAATTCCAACTCCTTTCCCAGATGTATATCATATATAAACCTGCAATTTCAACTATTTTCTTGCCGTAAACTGGTGTTTTATGTGAGTTCTTCCTACCTTATTTGCAAGCAGCAACTAACCATCCTAATATTGTCTCCCAGACCCTTAGACCCATTATTAGGACAGTTTCCTGGAGAGGAAGCTCAATAATGAGGACATCTTTTGCTTTGCACAAGTTAAGTATTTTGCTAGGGAGTTCAGATAATCACTGCCTTGTCATCTACTTTTGGATCATCTTTTTAAAGGCACAAAGATAACTTTGGCTTACAATGTGTCATGTATACCTACTTAATCACTTACAAAACNTCCCTCCCCTGTAACTCTCACATAGAATGCTTTGTACTGTGCCTGCACTTTGGATGATGCCCAGTGAGCCTACAGACAAGTCATTTAGCATAGTTATGTGACCATGACTGCTAGCATTGGCAGATGCTATAAAGAGCAGCCTCTGACATTAAACAATATTTTTTACGTTAGGGAGGCCTCTATCCTTAATTCTATCAACTTTAGTAACTCTATAATTGTGCCAGCAACAACAAATGCTCCTTCTGCCAAAGGCCCTGATATTTATATACTTTTTAATGGATGCCTTGAAAGAAACTCTAAAGCTTAGTGAATCTGCAACCTTACATGAATAAACACAGGGAACCCATTTTCTTTTTTAGCAAAACTTATTTCTGAAGTTTTGAAAGAAAAAAAAAATACTGGAAATACTTCTATACCCCACAACCAATATAGTGATATAACACTTTTCTGATCTCATGTTACTTCCAACTCCTACCACCCTGAACTCATTTATAAACCACAAAGTTAAAAACCAGTCACAGAGACCAATATACTTTACTCTTTGGCATACAGAAAAAAAAGACAAACTATCTTTAGCTGAAATAGAGATAAGAGCAAGTGTAAAGTAAATAATAGTTTAATCCAACCTCCAGAACCTAACAATTTATGTCCATAGAAAGCATCCTGGATTATTAAGAAAGACTATTCATGTTAAGCACACACACACAAAAAAAACTTTCTAAAAATTACAATACAAGCTGGGCAGTAGGGACTCATTTAATCCCAGCACTCGGGAGGCGGAGGCAGGTGGAACTCTAAGTTCAAGGCTAGCCTGGTCAACAGAGCAAGTTCGAAGACAGTCAGGGCTGCACAGAGAACCCGTTTTATGTGTGTGTGGGGGGGGAACCACCCCCAAAAAGAATGAAAAAAAAATTAAAATTGCAATACAAATGTAGATAGCTTCAATATGCAAAATTCAGCAACATGATGCTAAACTTTGCTAAATATTCAATGTGTGAGATTTTTTCAAACAAAACACACCTCAGAGGACTCCCGAAGAGTTTAAAAAAAAAGTGTGCAATATTAAAGTGAGAATATAAAAACCCTAGATGAACAGTTAAGAGTATATACAACCTACTCAAATCTACGAATAAATTCCTTATGTTTCCAATGCAACGCCCCTGCTGAATGGTTAACTTATTTTACTATGCCCTTCAAAGGTAAATACATTAACAATTTTTTATCAAATAAAATGTTGAGTATCTTTAAGCTAACTGACTCCTTTTCAAAAGCATTATTTCATATACACTTTCAATTAAATAACAATTTTAAGCTATAACAAGTACATAGAGCAATTGAGCAGAGTGGAGGAGAAGGAAGAGAAAGAGGGACAGAGAGGAGGAGAGGGAAAGAGAGCCCAGACAGGAGGAGGAACTTGCAGCAGCCTCACCTGTACTTTCATGGGCAGTCACACATTTCATCCATTTCTTTTTCCCCAGAAAAAAGAAGCATTCAGAAGAAAAGCAAGTCAGATGACAGTCTAGCTCCTCTAGACTTCATGTTAACTAACAGGACAAACAGTCACACAGGATTATAAAACCACATAAAAATACTTACCTGGACTTGAAGACTCAACAGATGGCTGAAGGGAAAAGAAAACAAATTAGCATTTTTGTGTAGTGTACCTTCATAAACATTTTAAGCAGCACTCACTGACTAATGACACCTAAACTTACAATAAGTGTTAATGTCTAACACAAACCGAAATTGTTCACATCATCTTTCCCTTCTGTTATGCTTAAACTCAAAGAAAAACCTAAAACACTCTTGGATTTAGAAGCAAAAATAGTAATATGAAATTAATTCCAATTTTAAAAGCAAATATGGTCCTCAAAAATATAGGTGAGTTAAGACATATGGTTTTAGATCTTAAAATCTTCAGAAATAGGTTTTATCCTGCTTATATTGAAATAACTATACACAAAGTTTGCTATCAGTGGTTTCTAAAGATCAAAACCAAACCAAAACAAAAACCAAATTGTGAAACAGGAGGTAGAAACAATTACACTCTGTCCCGACCACGGTACTAGGGACTGAACCCAGAGCTTCACACACACACAGGCTAGGCAAGTGTTCTACCAACAGCTATATCCCTACCTCACCCTCTAGAAGGTATCCCTACCTCACCCTCTAGAAGG
>LZPO01017595.1:96233-106656 GCA_001675575.1 Neotoma lepida | reverse complement strand
GACCAAATTTAAAAGTACAAATAAATGACATTGTCATTGAAGGTCTTGTAAACACAGGTGCAGATGTAACAATAATTTCACCAGAATGTTGGCATCCAAATTGGCCTCTTCAGGAGATAAATGTTCATCTTTTAGGGATAGGAATGTTATATCAGGTAAAACAGAGCACAAGATGGGTTGAATATATAGGGCCAGAAAGACAGAGAAGAAAATTAAAGCCATATGTGATTAACATAGCAATGAATTTATGGGGATGTAATTTAGATTAACATTCCTCCAATCTCAGAAACAAACCATAAATTACCATATGTTTCTTGAGAAAGTATTAGAAGGTACTATAGCAAACAATCACTGACCATCCAGATTGTACAAGAACAGGACACAATAGCTGCTGCTCTTTCAAAACACCAATAGCCCTACCTTTAAATAGGTTGATGGACAAACCTGTATGGGTTAAACAATGGCCTTTAACATCAGGGAAACTGGAAGCCTTAGAATAGCTGGTGCAGGATCAGCTAAATACTCAGCATATTAAAGAATCGACCAGCCCTTGAATTTTCCTGTATTTGTTATTAAAAAAAGATCTGGAAAATAGAATGGTAACAGATCTAAGAGCTGTTAATAAGATGATTCAGCCAATGGGCTCTCTACAGTCTGTAATTCAAAGGAATTACAGACTGTAATTTCTCTGTTGCCTAAAGGATGGCCTTTTATAGTTAACAATTTAAAAGATTGTTTCTTCAGTATACTTTTCCAAGTAAAAGACAGAGAAAATTTGCCTTCACAGTGCTTAGTTATAATAATCCTCAGCCTGTTAAGAGATATCAATGGAAGATTCTCCCACATAGAATGTTAAGTAGCTCTACCCAGTGCCAGTATTTTGTAAGTCAGCCATTAGAAATGACACATAAGCAATTTCCTCAATCTCTAGTTTACCATTACATGGATGATATTTTACTAGCTGACTCAAATTTAGATGCTTCAGAAAGAATGTTTGAAGAAGTAAATAAAATTTTGCTTTTATTAGGAATTACAATTTGCTCCTCAAAAAATACAAAGAGCAATTCTATTAAAGTATATAAAATAGGTCTATAAATATTAGACCTCCAAAGGAGAGATAGATTGCAGACTCTTTACGACTTTCAAAGATTGCTAGGAGATATTTTCCATCTATGGCCCACTATTAGAGTAGAAAAATCAAGAACTGATTAACTGGTTCAAAACCTTAAAAGGTGACAAGGACTTAAATAGTCCAAAAGAATTATCAGCTGAAACTGAGAGAGTATTGGCTTTGGTGGAAAAGAAATTACAGGATGCACACGGGGATTGTTTGGATCCAGAGTTTTGTTGCGTTCTTGTTATTTTACCCTCCATGCAGTCTCCTACAGGAATATTAATGCAATGAGAAGATAATATCTTAGAATGAATCTTTTTAGCAGAAAAAGAGTAAAAAATTAAAAACTTATATGGATAAGGGCCCTGAGTTGATTCTGAAATGAAAATTGAGACTTCATCAATTAGCAGGAATAGACCCAGCAGAAATTTTTGTACTTTTAGTAATGATGAAATTGACAAATTATGGAAAGAAAGTAAACCTTGACAAAGAGCTTGCAGTAATTTTTTGGGAAAAGTTAACAACAAATATCCCCCAAACAAGAGAGTTCAATTTATAAAGAGAACTAATTGGATCTTTCTTCTCATTGTAAGGGGAACACCAATATCTGGAGCTGCTACAGTCCATACTGATGCAAAGAAATCAGGAAAGGCGGGTTACAAATCAGAAAACGTAAGTAAAGTGGCCTAAGCCCTTATGATTCTGTCCAAAAGTCAGAATTATATGCTATTCTGATGGTATTAATGGATTTTACAGAACCTCTTCAAATAGTTACTGACTCTCAATATGGAGAAAGAGTTGTTTTACACATTCAAACTGCTGAATTTATTCCTAATGAGTAATAATTTACTTCATTATTTATTCAATTACTAGAAATAATCAGGAATAGGAATCATCTCATATATATATACAAAACACACAACTGATCTCATATGGGTCTGCCATGCCCTTTAGCACAATGTAGTAATGAAATTGATCAGATATTGATAAGAAATGTGCTGGAGGCCTCAGAATTTCATAAAAAAAACACCATGTCAATAGTAAAGGTTTGAAAAAGGGTTTTTCTATCAATGGCAATGGACCAAAGAAATTATAAGGAAATGTCCTACTTGTTCTTTATAAAACCAAACTGCACTACCTGCAGGGAGTATCTTAAAGGGAATTTAAAGAATTAAATCTGGCAGATGGATGTGTTTCATTTTATATAATTTGGGAAATTAAAATATGTATACCATACCATTGATACTTACTCAGGATTTCAATGGGTTACTGCTTTGTGTTTTGGAAAGTCTGATTCTGTAATCACACATTTGCTAGAAGTTGTTGCAATCATGGGGATATCAGTACAAATTAAGATTGAGAATGCTCCAGCATACGTCTCTGTCAAAATAAAACAGTTTTTTGCTTATTACAATATAAAGCATATTACAGGTATACCACACAATCTTACAGGGCAAGCAATCATAGAAAGATCAAATCAAACTCTAAAGGATATGCTAAATAAACAGAAAGTGGTGATAATGACCCAGAGAGATAGATTGCATAATGCTTTANTAACTTTCAGTTTTCTGATTGCTAATGAGAAAGGAANGACAACTGCAGAGAGACATTGGATAATAGAAAAAACTACAGAATTAAATCAGCCTGTATACTATAAAGATGTGTTGACCTCAGAATGAAAACCAGGATATGTGTTATGTTGGAGAAAAGTTTTTGCTTTTGTTTCCTCAGGAGAAGAAAAGCTATAGATACTATCAAAATTGATAAATGTTCAATTTGAACAAGGGAGACCTCTTAATTAGAAGAGATAATAGTTCATCAAGCCATTTGATCTGAACTAATTTATATGATCAACAAATGCTTCTCGTTTGATCAGATATAACTTGCCAAAAGAGAACCTCTCCATAGTTAGGTTTGGGGAAGTATTTCGTTTTTGTCTTTTTAGGAGAATGAAGGCATCCAGCTAAGGAAACTGAAGAGCACTGGACAAACGAGACATCTGAAGAAAAAGGACAAATTATCCAGAAAAAATATCCAAGAAAAAGAGTAATTTGGCCTACTGATATATCACATTTTCAACAGGATAAAATTTCATAAATCTTCCTGAATGTTTGTTTCTGCTGTTCTTTACAGACACATAAAGCAAATGGTCTTTTTGTAGTCCCAGTCCAGTTAAAAATTAAAGCTGACTTTGGAGTTGGAGAGTGGCTCTTTCCTTCTCTAAATCAAAGCATTTTTAGTAAAGTAAAATCCCAAATCTCTGTCTCATGTCCGAAGAGCCACCTNATATGGGACAGANGAAAAACNAAAATTTAAGGACTATTTTATTGCCACTAATCTCATAATCCTTTGGTTTTGACTCTTTAAAGCTTTTTCATAAGGTATGAATATTATCTCCAAATTTTTCTAAGATTAATATATATATANAACTTTTCCTCATAATATTAATGGTCATTAGAGTACTAACTAATTCTAGAAAAAAGCTTCATTCAGGTTCCTGTACATGATTTTGAGTTTGATTCTCTACCAGGTAACTAGGAATTAAATTTTTGTACTCTGGCTGAACATAACAAATATTGATCCTTTAACCTCTTTGAGGTCTGCTGCTAGTGACATTTAAAATGTTTAAGTTTTCTGCAATGAACCATGACCATGCCTAACAGTGACCTCTGAAGTCTCCAAAAGGANGATATGGCCCCACAACCACGATTCCGCATGAACTATTGTAATGCCACTAAGCTGACAAACACCACCTAAAGATCAGCTTTGGACAATAAACTGCTCAGGACCATTTTGAGGTGGCTAGCTGAGATGATCCAGCCTCACACACTATTCTAGCCAGGACTTGAGACAAGCCCTGTGCTTTCACATTGCAGAGAGACTGTACAACAAATGTTACAGCTACCTCTCCCAGGATTTGACAATTAACCCAAATTTTTCTTTTCAGGATCTCCTAAAGATGAGTCCCAGACATCAGGAAGTAAATTTAAGAGCACAACGCCCACCTTACCAAGAAGTGGGGTGGGTGGTTTTTGATCTTTCAATGGGTCTTGGATATTTGTCATCATTTAGGGTAGTTGGTTACAAGTTGTTATTGGTAATGGTCAGGAAAAAAGCTGAACAAAGATGTTTAGAATCTAGGTTCTTGTTTTGAACAAAAAAAAGATATGCTAGGATAGAAGGGTAGATCATTGGATCTACTCTGAAAAGAAACAGGGGGATATAGAAATAGGATAAAAAGGTAAATTATTGAATCTACTTTTAAATCAAAAAAGTACCTTCTAGCTTTCAATATATTACAATGATATGGATCTTCACATATTGATACAAAATTGAGATTATTTTTGTTAGAACATACTATACATACATTTCTAATCTTGTTCAAGGTACTGTGCCTATGCAATTCATTTCACAACATAATGCAAATTCCTAGTTTTGAAAGTTATTATTATCAACTAATAAGGATATAAAGAAATGCCGATTAGTAGTCACCCACTACAATCGAACATGTAATCATATTAAGTATGTTTTCAAGATCAAACATATATATATTAGAGAGACATATTGTCTTCAAACACTTCAGAGAGCTACAGAATATGGCATTTAAGATGTTTTAATAACATGAGTTCTCTTTTTTATGACAAGGAGACATGTCTGCTTCTGGCAGCAACAATCTATTTCAGAGAAGATGATGGGCATCAAAGAAACTCCATATGGAGTTTACTTTCTTTGTGAAAAAAGTTATCTACTGGGCAAGAAAGTGCTCTTGCTTTGACTGCTGACAGTATGCTGTCCAAATAGAACAAGCAGGACACAAAGGAAGGTACTGCTGAACTTTGCCAAGACAAGGTAAGACAGCCCTTCAGATAATCCCACTTCACAGGTAAGTCTGTCAAATATTCTAGGCCTGTAGGCCGAAGATAGATGCCCCAACATTGCAAAGGGACCTTGGTGACTGTACAGGCAGCCAGCTGTTTCTTTCATTTCTCATATTTTTGGAAGTTGCTTGGTTATACTTCCTGCTTACTGAGAAATATTATTTCCTTCTCAGGTCTCAGATGGGATTGAATACTATGTAGTTATAGTGTTCCTTGTGATCAGACTCAGAAAAGCAGCTCACTTAAAAGGTGTTAATTGTATAAGATTGAAAGGCATAAAAAGATAGTTTTGGTTTAGTAATGCAAGTAAGTTAGGATAGGAAGTAAATTAGACTCAACAATTTGGACTTGCCAAGATAGGATAGATAATGGAAGATTTTCTCTGAAATTTTCAAATGCAAATGGACTAGATATTGTTAATGTAATTCTTTCTTTGAGTTTAAATAATTCTTTTTTTAAATTTTTATTAAGAAATTTTGTATTCATTTTACATACCAACCACAGATCTGCCTTTCCTCCCTCCTCCTGCCCTTCAGCCTCCCCCCAAAAATCTACCACCCATTCCCACTTCCTCCAAGTAAAGGTCTCCCATGGGGAGTCAACAGAGCCTGGTACATTCAGTTGAGGCAGGTCCAAGCCCCTCTCCCTTGCATCAAGGCTGCACAAGGTATCTCACCATAGGCACTGAGCTCCACAAAACCCGATCATGCACCAGAGACGGATCCTGATACCATTGCCTGGGGCCCCTGAAACAGTTCAAGCTAAACAACTGTCTCCCTTATCCAGAGGGCCTAGTCCAGTCCCATGGGGATTTCACAGCTATTGGTTCACAGTTCGGTGGACTTCCACTAACTTGGCTGGCTGTCTCTGTATGTTTCCCCATCATGATCTTGATGTCCCTTGCACATAGAATCCCTCCTCTCTCTCATCAATTGGATTCTTGGACACCATCTTTACATTTCCCATCAGTCTCTGCTTGTATACATTGCATATATGCTGCATTGTCAGGTAAAATAAGCCTTACATTCTAGTGCTGTCCCTACTCCCATATTTTGATATGGTCACCCAGCTCCTTCACTAGTTTCTTGAATAATTCCCATAGAATGAAAACCACCTGTGCNATCTCCACATTACAAGGCCTCCTTCTTGAAATACAGATTATTCCCTTCTTTGTCTGGTAATGCTTCACAGAACCTCACCCACTAGAACCATGTCCAATGCCAACCATAACAGCTTCTGAACTGACTTTCACTGTTGTGTTCTCCCAACATCAAGTCGATCTGAGCCATCTCCTCATTCCCAGGATTAGCTCTAGATGTGAAACACAGGCACTGGATTTTGTTCATGAGCTCCTCAGAACCTGAACAGAACGTGGTATCCCAGAATTAGCCTCATCCTCCCATGCTTAGCTCTGAGCATGCAGCTCCTGCACTGGCTCCTGGCAAGAACCCCCAGAAGCAATCCCACCTGTGNGAAAGCCCNACTCCAAGGCCTAGCAAAAGGGGTACACTCATTTTTCAGGTTGAGTGTCTAAGATCCCTGCCTGACAGCACAACCACCATACTTGTGGGCTTGGTTCTGGTCTCTCTGCATTTGGCCTTGGTTTGTCTGGTGAATTATCCCAGAACCAATCCCATTTGTGTCATATCCATACTTCCATGCCTTTGTACATTCTTGCAACTCCTGCACNTGCCTTCCTGTCAGTTNATGAATCCATACACACCTATTCCATCTGTACACTCCATGGCCTGTCTATGAATCACTCACTGGTTTTCCTGATACTCTTGCCAGAAGCCCACCTGAAGAGTTATCCCTATACTCTGCTCCCTATCTCTGATAACAATCTTCCTCCCCCAGCTTCCCACTGTATCTGTGTAGTCAATCTTACACATGCTGTCTCTACACTTCTAGGCCTACCTATTTCCTTATTAGCAGAGTGCCTACCTGCAATTTTTGTTGAGCTCTGAAAAACTTCGACTGCCAAAACCATCTGCATACTCCAAGGGCAAACTCTGGTCATGCAGCTCTTGGACTGGCTTTCATTTTTTCTCTTTGCAAATTCGTGCTATATATTCTGAATTCAGTTTCCATCCCCTCATCTTATCCCAGATCCTCTCCATGTCCCCACACATATAACTCCATGGCTTCATTATTTGTCTCTTTTGAAAATAAACAGGAAAATAGCAAGCAAACAAATCATAATTAAAAAACTGCAAAAAAGCACAGAAACACAGAAACACACACACACACACACACACTCACACACACACACACACACAGAGAGCCCTAAACCCACGAAAACACAAAATCAGAAGGCATAATGTACAAATAAATACCAAATACTCAAGAAAAACAAAATGAGGCCAAAAAATCTTTAAGAACACCATTGAGTTTGTTTTGTGTTGGCCAGTCACTGCTAGGCATGGGGCCTATCATTTAGTGTGGATTGTGTACACAGTGAAACTCCGTTGGGTAAAAATGAACTTTCCTTTCCAAGCAACTGTCAGTTGAACACAGTTTCTTGGTTAGGGATTNTATATGNTGCCTACTTCCTACTCTTTGCACTGGGACTCTGTCCAGATTGAANCTNTGCTGGTCCTTTTCATGCTGTCACAGTATTTGTGNGCTCCTATGTGCATCAGTCATGCTGTGTTTAGAAGACCTTGTTTCCTTGATGTCCTCTATCTCNTCTGGCTCTTACAATATTTCTGCCTTTCCTTTCTCAAGCTANCTAAGACCTGAGGGTATGGTTTGAGCCAAACTCCTGCTGCTCTCAGGAGGAGAAAATCTGGGAATTTGGCATGTTTCAAGCCCTTATTAGCTTCAGGCCAGCCCCACAATGAGCTCCCAGAACTTTGGCNTCCATGTANTATCCNTTTTCATATACCTGGCTCCTGATGCACAAATGTTGTTCCTCACTCATGANGAAAAACAAATAGGANTAGACAGGTAACTGTTTATAACATACAATATTTAAAACACTAACTATATAGAACAAAGAAAGAGATTGAAAGNTCAATGAAAAATCCATAACTTACATATGAATAAAAAACATAATTACCCAATGAGAACATTAAAAGTAANAATAGCCTACAANCTTTCACTTCAAGTTCTAAAAAATNATGAATGCTAACCGAGAGTACTGTATCCAGAAAAAATATGTGCTGTACTTGAAGGAGAAACAAANAAGTTACGTGATATAAGCATGTGAACATTTTTCATGTCCATNAAACAAGATNCNCCTATGGGGAAATCTGGGAGCAATATTTCAGATTNAGGNTTTGAATAAAGAGAGCCAAGAGACAATAGGAAGAAAACAAATGACATTATAACTACAGAAATACAAAATAAGACNAAGTACACAATCAGCGGAAAAACAAATAAAATGACAGCAAACACCACAGACANTTCAATAATANTTTTAAATATTGTCCTCATTTCCCCAACCAAGAGACACAGGTAAATTGAGTGGAGTAATACTGTGGGATATCTTTCTGTACACTGCGAATATGTGTTGCTCTGATTGGTTGATAAATAAAGCTGCATTGACCTATGGCAGGACAGGATGGAGTCAGGTGAGAAAATCCAAGAGAGATAGAGAGAGGAGGAAGGAAAGAAAAGAGATACCAGCTGCCATCAGGAAAAGCAAGATGTGAAAGTACTGGCAAGCCATGGCCATGTGGCAACATATAGATTAATAGAAATGGGTTAAGTTACAAGAGCTAGCTAGTAAGAATCCTGCCATGAGCCATGCAATTAGTAATTAATATTAAGCCTCTGAATGACTATTTTNCAAGCAGCTGAGGGACCACACAGCCAGATGGTAGTGGAGAAACCTTCCAACTACAGACTAAGAAAAAATATCCCTCTTTCTGTTGTCTACAAGATACTCATCTTACTGTCACATAGAAACAAGACCTTAAGTAAAAGTATGGAAAATATTTTCNAAGAAAAATGGAATCAGGAATAAAGTACGTGTCACTAGTCTAANGTCTAACAAAATAGATTTAAACAAAGAATAACCACAAGAAATAAAGAAGGGAAATTGANTTTAATAAGGATAATAATAAAGCAAAAAGACATCACAATCTTAAATATATACTGCAGAAAACTCAGGCACACCGAATTTAATAAAGGCCTACCACTGGAGTTAAAGACACAGAGTATTCAAACTNAATAGTAGTAAGTGATTTCCTCNATANCCCACTTTCTCCAGTTGACACTATCAGACAAAAAGTAAACAGATATGTCCAAATTAAATGACATCAAGCATCACATGGACCTAGCAGATACCTGCAGAATATTCCACCCAAACACCAAATAATGTACATTCTACTCAGCAGCCAAAGTAAGATTCCTTAAAATAGACCACATATTGGGCCAAAAAAAAAATCTTGACAAATTCAGAATAGCTGAAATAATGNGACTTAACCCACCTGCCCACAATGCAACAATGCTTGAATTCAACAGCTTAGGAATCTCAAGTATTTACACAAATTTGAGATTAACCAACACCTTACTGAATGATGAGTAGGGAAANGAAATCAGGAGAAAATGAAAAAAAACTCCTAAAGCTGAATTACTAATGCACATTATAAGTAGTAATGAGAGGAAATTTATAGCTCTAAGTACCTACATTAAAAATGAGAAAGCAGAAAAACACAGCTATGCCCCACATCACTATAGTGAGAGCAGGAAGAAGATCACCCACAAGTCTGCCCACCACTTCTAGGTCATAGGGGAGCCCCAGAGGATAAACACAGATCTGCCCCAGGTCACTTGAATTGGGGTGGGAAGAAGTTCACCAACAAATCTGTCCAGTGCCTCCAGGGCTGGGCAGTCAGGTACCATTAAAATTCTTGGACCTAGGCCCTGGGACACAAACAGNCCCCAGCAACCCCTACCCATCGCTGCCCCAGTTGCTGGCCTGCAGGGAAGAATCCTGCAGGCAAGCTCCCCAACCAAAACCTCCCATCGGACCCTGCAATCTACAATACCCATTCCCCACCACAAACCTACCCATCCCCCTGCCACCCCAGTGGCTTCCTGAGACACAGAATCTGCCAGCTCTCATTGGACCAAGAGAATCTTCCTGAGACACAGAATCTGCCAGCTCTGATTGGATCAAGAGCCCCAATAAGAACAAGAGCTGCTCCTTGAGCCACAGAATCAGCCAGCTTCGATTGGAATAAGAGCAGCTCCCTGAGATACAGAATCTGTCAGCTCCTATTATACCAAGAGCAAAGANTNGACCCAAAGTGACCCCTGAGACACAGACACAGCAAGCACAGATTGGACCAATAGCAGCTTGCTCAGATACAGGCACCTCTTGCATCTATTGAAAGAAGAGATGGGTAAATGCTAGTGCAAAAACAAATACAAAAACATAAAGAGCAATATAACATCACCAGAACTTAGCTCTTCTACAACA
>LZPO01017595.1:11868-48231 GCA_001675575.1 Neotoma lepida | reverse complement strand
TATTAGAACCCTGTGAAAACTATTCTTGTTTGTCAACTTGACAACATCTGGAATTATGACTGGGCACATATGTGAGAGATTTTTTTCTTAATTAAACCTTTGAAGTGCACAGACCCACTTCTAGTTCAGATCTTCCATGGGGGATGATACACCTGTAATACAGATATTTTATGATGAGGCAATCCACTTTTAGTCTGGATGACACATTGTGCTGGCAGCCTATATAAAAAATTTGGAAGTGAGTTTGTGTTCTTGTCTGTTTGCTCGTACTTTCACTATCAAGTCCATACCTTCACTGGCATTACAGCTTACTTCATGATTCCAATATATACTGAGGACAAGCTGAGATATCTAGCCTNGTTGACTGAATAACTACTGGAGTCTTGGAACTTCTTTAGGTAGAGAGCAATTGTTAGAATATCTCGACAACAACCAGCAAGCCATTCTGATAAATCACCTTGATAGATGATAGATAATATATGATAGATAGATAGATAGATAGATAGATAGATAGATAGATAGATAGACAGATACATTTCTTGATTGATAAATATATACAGATATAAATAAAGATATATTTAATAAGAACAGATCCTGTAGAGAAGCTTATAAAATAAACATCTTAGCATTAGAACTGATTCTAGAGCAACAGAAATATGATGGTAAATTTTTTGAGTATCTGGAATAGGCTTTTCAATGTGTAAACACCTATATTACTGAAACCTCTCNAGTTCCTGACCTCTCAAGGAAGCTCAGAGAGACAGAAAAGCCCATGGTATGAACATAAAGAGACAAGTGCATTTGGTTATCTTGCTTCACCAATTGTGAGGGGCAAGGGATTTGGTGACTCTGTATATAAACCTTTTTTGAAATTCTGAAAAAATAGGGAAAATGATGATGATGGTCTGTTGCTCCTAGCATCTCTAGAGAAATTGAGAAAGAAAATGAATGAACTCAGTGCTAAAATTGAACAGTTCCAGATGTGTGTAAACAGTTTAAAGGTATCTAAGTGTGCGCTGGAGGAAAATCTTCGTTCAAGCAGCAACAGAACTCAAGCTGAAGAAAATCAAACTAAAGCCTTCATTCTAAGGTTAGCTGAAATATACCAAAAATTCAAGTCCCAGCCTGGGAACNTGTTGGCTATTAAAGTAAGGGCATGTATTNGTAAGAATGACATCNAATAACTTGGGATGGGAATGTGTGTTTTGACTGGATTGAAACTGAGAACTTNGAACCCACAGATTCTCAGGGTTTATCTCACCTCAGACAGTAGTCTCTCCACCCTCAATAGAAGNTGCACTCACATCCTCACCCATGACATAATACCCATTCTGCCTTTGACTGAGAAATTAATTCTTCATTGTTTGTTAAACCAACAGTGACTTTCTCTGAAGGAAATGCCAGGCAAGACAACACTGACTTCCCTCAGTGCCAAAAAAANTTGCTTCTAGACCTATAACCAGACTTAAGGCAAAGTAGGCTCATGGGAGGGAAGTAGAAAGTNTAGTCNAAGAAGANGTATGCTATACTACTNAAGAGCTTAATGTGTTTNCAAATTCATTTAAGCATGAGTGTGGGGAATANNTATGGNAATGGNCTTTAAGTGTGTGCAATAATGGTAGAAGGAACATAAANTTGGATCAGGCTGAGTTTGGTGATATGGGCACTCTAAGNAGAGATTCTTGCTAAATATGGTAACTCTCATNGTTTAAAAAAAGCNTGTCACAAGTTTGTTTGAATGATTGTCTGAAGCATTTGTCCAAAAATGGCCAAATGAATAGGAGTTGGAGATGCCTGCCATCCCTTGGCTTATTGTGGATAAAGGGATTTTAAGGATCAGGGAAATATCAATGCTAGAGTAGGTGCACTGTGCAAAACCTCATTCTCCACAATGGGATAGATGTCATCTCCAGATGACATGTGCTTCCCTAATCCTATATGACTAAATATTGTGAGAGGTGCACCAGCACCTTTAAAGAGTTTGTTGAGAGTTGNAGACTCTACTGCTCAGTTGGATGAATTAAATGCAATGGGTTTAAATGGGCACCAGAGTAAATGGGCCAGGTGGCAGTACTGAATTGCCAAAGGCAAGGTGATTGTACATATCATAANGGGCAGTATTGACAAAACAATCTCCATAATAGCCTGAACCATAATTTTCAGCAAAGGAAAGGTGAATTTTATGGTGGCATAATATGTATGGACCTTTAGTGCTGGCTAATCAACCATGGTGTTTCCAGACATGAAATAGATAAGAAGCTATTGAATGTTTGTTTGATATGTATACACAGAAAAATTATCAAATAAATGAAAGAAAGNCTCCATTGGATTATGGCAAAAGGAGATCTCGGCCCATTAANCAATATGCAGACTAAAACCAGTTTGCAGACCCAAACCCCTTGAATAAAGGGACAGCCAGTTTCCTGAGGAAGGACCATGATAAAATACCAAAGAGTTTTACTGTNAGCCTTTCTACAGACCTTCCTCAGAGGGACCTAAGGNCTTTTATAAGGATAGCTGCATACTGGGGGAACAAGAGCAATCAGACTTTATGGGATCTATTAGACATGGTTTCTGAATTGATGCTGATTCCAGGAGACCCCAAGGAACATTGAGGTCCCTTAAGCCCTTTGAAGACAAAATGACCCCATCATATCTTAGATGGCAGGTACAGAGCTACAGTATGCATAGTTTACCCTGAAGGTTTAGGTCTCCCTTTACTCTCAACATTTCCTTGCTGTATTCACAATCATCACATTCATAATAATAATATTTTCACTTTACTATAAGACATTAAAAGTGTGAGTCTCCTTTTACCCTTACAAAGGCTAATGGTTGAAAAACTGCAAAGTCTACAAAGAGGCTAGAGTTTTTAATCATCTTGGGACTCTTAAAAATTGTGGATGATTTTAGAAGTGGAATGAATTTATTTTGTAGTACAAAATGTCCTTGATCCTATGCAGACCAAGATTAGAATGTTATGTCTTACAGATGATATAATTAGAACCNGTGTGATGGGTCANTGGGTTTGGGATTATGACAGCAAGATGAAGGCCTTGAATTTCATTCCAGGTATNAAAATGTGGAAAAAGAACCAACTACTANAATATGGTCAGAGGAACTTGGCATAACTTAGACAATGGANCCTGNCTACTTTAAGGAGTTCTGTTCTTTNGTTCCTGGTTGTCCTNCCCACTCTCCAAGGGCANTGTAGCAGGTACATGCTGTCACAAACTGCTAGTGACCTACCACAGAAAAAAGCCTATTCATGACAGGATATGTTGGGCAGGGCAAATCAGCAAGAAGGAGAGTCAATATGGAAGGAGGAAGGCCTCCAAAAACCTATAGATAGTTTGGGACAGAGCTCTCCATGTATTCCCACCTTTGGGCCCCCTCCCACCATCTTGATAGTGGCTGTTTGTCTGTTCTAGTATAGTTGGTACTTGTTGATCCTTTCCCCTCTCTGTTGCTGGTACTTGTCAATTACTGCTTCAAGACATAACTGTTGTACTCTGACAGGGACCTTCAAATATTTCTCTTTCACCCTAGGTAATGGGAAGCAAACATTTCTGTGCTTCCCACCTCTGAGTTCNAGTTTTCACACTCTGTCTGGTGCCCCTGTATCTTCAATNGGCCCTTCACTTTTCTGTCTACCTGGGTATTTTCTAAAGGAAGAACAATTCTTNGTTCAGCTAATGTAATGAACTATATTGTAGCCCTACAGTGTGGCCCATCACCAATGACCCCTGTACCATTTTTGGAAGCTCCTTTGGGATTTGAAGTGCTGACAACATGGGTTTGAACTGCTCCCAGGATTTGAAGGATCCTGTTAAATTTCTGAGGCAGTTTAAAGAGGCAGACAACAGAAAATAGAATTGATTTGTTTATTTCAAACAGATAGTTGCAGACACAGGGGTAAAGGGGTATCTACAAAAGAGGATAGGAAGTTTTGGAAATGGGAAGTTAAATGAAATTTCTTAGGCTATGTGCCAGTCTTCAGTTTCTGGAGTTGTTTGTCCAGCCTAGGCAGTTTTACCTTTAGAAATAACTTGCCCCAAATGTCAGAATACAGATGATATTGAGTAACTGAGTGAGGAAATGGCAGTGATGAGGAAGGTACTGGAGTATCAACAAAGGGCCTTGGCCAGGGTCTGGCAGAGTTTGATCAGATTTATTACACTAGTATGTATACTTGGCATAATGGACTAAAAATTACCATGGAGGACTTGGAGATGACAATGATTACCTGGTACCTCAAACAACCTGATAAAACTTGGGCACCTCTGGCCAGAGTAAGCGTAAGTGAATTTCTCAGTCAGATATGCTTTCATTTGGGGCTGGGTACTAGGGCAAAAAGTGGGCTAATCTTTGGGTAATACTCATAATAACTCCTACAGCTAAATGATAATTCTCCCCACTCATTGTAGGAGAAGCAGGGCAATAGGTTATATAGCCATGCATAAGCCAAGAGGCATTGCCTAATATCCAGGAGGAAAGGCCAGGACCACAAAACTGAAGATCTTGATTTATACTTAACATGTACTACTAAGCTATTTGTATCTGTGATTCTTGAGGGCATTTACTTTTTATTAATTTTTGAAATTTATTTTACATACCAACCATAGTTTCCCCACCCTCCTCTGCTCCCATACCCTCNTTCTCCTCCCTTTAACCCATGCCCAATCCACTCCTCAGAAAGAATAAGGCCTCACATGGGAGTCAACAAAGGATGGCATATCAATTTGAGGCAGAACCAAGCTCTGCTCCATGCATCAAGGCTGAGGGAGGCATCCCACCATAGGGAATAAGTTCCAAAAAGCCAGCTCATGTGCCAGGGACAATCATCGTCCCACTGCTAGGGGCTCTACAAACAGACCAAGCTACACAACCATCAACCACATGCAAAAGGTCTAGGTCAGTCCCATGTAGACTCCCTAGCTGTCAGTCTAGAGTCCATGAGCTCCCACNAGCTCAAGTCAGCTGTCTCTGTGGGTTTCCACATCATGATCTTGACCCCTTTGTTCATATAATCCCTCCTCCCTCTCTTCAACTGGATTCCCAGAACTTGGCCCAGTGCTTGGCTATGGATCTCTGCAACTGCTTCCATCAGTTATTGGATGAATATCCTATGATGACAATAAGGATAGTCACCAATCAGGTTAAAGGAGAAGGCCAATTCAGGCACCTTCTCCACTATTGCTAGGAGTCTTAGCAGGAGTCATCCTTTTGGTTTCCTGGGAGTTTCCCTGGCACCAGGATTCTCTCTAACCCCATATTGCCCCCTCTATGAAGACACCTCTTTCATTGCTTTTACTCTTAGTCCCTCCCCAAACTCAGCCATCCTGATCCCTCATGTTCACATCTCCTATTCCCTCCCCTCTACCCCATGCTGCTTAGTTTATGCAGGAGATCTCATCTATTTCCCCTTCCCAGGGTGAACCATGCATCCCTCTTAGGGTNCACCTTGTCACCTAGCTTCTCTGTGGCTGTGGATTATAGCCTGGTAATCATTTGCTTTACATCTAATGTTCACTTATGAGTGATTATATACTGTGTTTGCCTTTCTGGGTATGGNTTCCTCACTCAGGATGATTTTATCTAGTTCTATCCATTTGCCTGCAAATTCCATGATGTCATTGTTTTTTTACTGCTGAGTAATACTCCAAATGTAGCACATTTTCTTTATTCATTCTTCCATTGAGGAGCATCTAGGTTGTCTCCAGGTTTTGGCTATTATGAATAATGCTGCTATGAACATAGTTGAGCAAGTGTCCTTGTGATATAATTGNGCATCATTTGAGTATATGCCAAAGAGTGGTATTGCTGGGCCTTGAGGTAGNTTGATTCCAAATTTTCTGAGAAACTGCCGTACTGATTTCCAAAGTGACTGTACCAGCTTGTGTTCTCACTGGCAATGGAGGAGTGTTCCCCTTACTTCACATCCTCTTCAACATAAGCTGTCATTGGTGTTTTTGATCTTAGGCATACTGACAGTCGTTTGGATTTCCATTTCCCTGATGACTAAAGATGTTGAGCAATTCCTTAAATATCTTTTGGCCATTTGAGATTCTTCTGTTGAGAATTCTCTGTTTAGAGCAGTACCCTATTTTTGATTGGATTAATTTCATACTTTGATGTCTAGTTTCTTGAGTTCTTTATATATTTTAGAGATCAGCCCTCTGTAAGATGTAGGGTTGGTGAAGATCTTTTCTCACTCTGTAGGCTGCTGTTTTATCTTATTGACAGTGTCTTTGCCTTACAGAAGCTTTTCAGTTTCAAGAGATCCGATTTATTAATTGTCCATCTCAGTATCTATGCAACTGGTGTTATATTCAGGAATCAGTCTCCTATGTCAAAGCATTCAAGGCTACTTCCCACTTTCTCTTCTATCAGGTTCAGTGTAACTGAATTTATGTTGAGACTCCCCCTTATTAACAACTTGAGGAGAGTTTTCCTTAGTCTAGCATGGTTGTTTTTTTCTTGGTGGGGCATTACCAACCCAGGATGTGTAACTTCATTTAAATTATATGTGTGCATACATATACACTTACATGTAATATATATATATATATATGTGTGTGTGTGTGTGTGTGTGTGTGTGTGTGTACACACATGTATATGTAAAATAACTTTTCCCTGTGACATTTTCAAACAACTTTTGTTATTATTCCTTACCTTGTATTCTCCCCCCTTCCCACAGTGTATATAACTGGGTTCCTGGTTACTCTTTTCCTCTGTTAACATTCAGAGTACATTCCAGTAACACTGAAGAGTCCATTTAGGCAAAAGCTCAACTTCTCCACACTCATTGTGATATTTAATTGTTGTCTTCAGCATTAGAGAATTTCTATCAGTTTGTGGAGAGAAACCAAAAGCCTTGGCAATTAGCTTGAGTTGTTTGGGAATTTCTATATGGCCTCTTTGGCTAACACCTCAATTAGATTCAANTGAAAGATTCATGTGCTCTCAGAAGATTTCTAGTTGGAACATTATCTCACCAATTATTTGGAGAGTCCATTTTTATTTATTTCATATGTNTATATATTTTAAGAAGTTTCTACATTAGTAGGTTTCCATATTACTTCATAAATGATACAATACATTTNCTTGATCAGTTNCTCTATAGTTAATCTCACCTATACCACCACCACATGTTAAGGCCTATCTCTTAACATAAGGATACCAAACCTGTATATTTGATAATGCTCTCTAGATGATATCCATGTGCCATTTTAATCTTTATGTTTCTTGTCCAGCTTTCTCCAAGCATTGGATTTCCTGAGTTACTATTCCATAGTAATGCCCATACATGCTGTCTCTTCTCTCCTAGGCCTAGCTCGTGAAGCACAAAGAATGTACTGTTTTTGTCTTAGGACCTCCCTAGAACCTTGTCCANAAGCATCATCCCCACACTACAGACAAGCTCTGGTCATGCAGTTCCTCCACCAGCTGTCACATGAGAATCCTCCTGTACCATTTCTGCCTTTCCATCTTCACATTTTAAGTACTAGGTCTGGACAGGCAGACCATGCACATGATTTACTTGATGAATTTTGCCAAATCTCACCTAACAGCACCACCATTACCCTGCAATGTATTGTTTTTGCACACAGTAATTGAAACATCTATCACTCCTGAGTCTCTNAAATCAGCTGANCTGCACATTCTCCACANTCTCATGTGTATCCTTACATCCACANATCATGCACACACATTNCCCGGTATGCTTGGCAGAACCTTGCCTACCAGAACCAACCACAGCCTCCCAGGAATAGCTAAGGTCACACAGTTCCTGAACTGCCTTTTTTCATGAGTTATACAGGAACTAAGTCTGTCTGTCTCTGGAACACATGCAAAGGCCTAGCTCTGATGCAAAGATCTCACACTAGGTTCCTAATGGATTTCACCAGAAACTTGCTAGCTGGCAGCATTCTGTATTCCTAGACTCCCTGGCTTAGCTCTGTTCATGCAGTTCCTACATTAACTTTCCTTTTGAATACTCATAANGCTGAGCACCTCCTGCCCACCATTTCATATCTCCATGTTGCTTCCTTAACACAAATTCCACATTACTCCAAACAAAAACATGGTCCAACTTACAGCAATACCCCAGTTGCTGGTAGCAACTTCTGTCTTAGTTTCTGTTGCTGTGAAGAGACTCCATGATCACAGCAACTCTTATAAGGAAAAACATTTCATTGTGGNAGCTTACATTTTCAGAAGCTTAGGCCATTATCATGATTGTGCTTTATGTANGCATACAGGGAGACAAGGTGCTGGAGAAGGATCTGAGTGTAGTATATCCAGATCTGCAGGCAAGAGGAAGAGGTCTGAGTGTAGATGAATTTCTAGACAGTCTTATTAATANAAAACAGAACCAGAAATTGGGGTTAAAGCCTCAGAGAGATCAGAGGAATAGGAAAAGGCACCAGCCAACCTCACCTCACCAACTCCACAGCTTCCAAAAAGAGCAANTTCCTGTATATTCATGCTTATATGCCTTTTCTGTTCTGTTCTCTAATTGGCTCTCTCAGCCCAGCTACATCATGTCCTCTACCTGCCCAGCTCTGTTACTTCCTAAATTTCTGTACAGACCTCAAGACCTCTATGGTTAACTAGTGTTGGAATTTAAGGCCTATACCACCATGCCTGGCTCTGTTCCCAGTGTAGCCTTGAACTCACAGAGACCCAGACAGATCCCTGCCTCCCAAGTGATAGGATTAAGGGTGTGTGCTACCNTTGCCTACTTCTAGTTTTACTTANAGTGGCTGATCTTTTTCCTCTGATCCTCAGGTAAATTTTGTTGGGGGACACAGATAAAATATCACCACATCTGAGTGTCACACTGAAGGAAGCTTCAGCAACAGAAACCTCAAAGCCTATCCCCACAGTGACACTTCCTCAAACAAGGCCAAACCTACCCCAAGAAAGCCATACCTCCTAACAGTGCCACTCCCTATGAGTTTCTGGGGGCCAATTACATTCATACTATCACAAAAATGGACCATGTTTTGGCAAACAAAACACATCTTAACAAATTCAGAATAATTGAAATAACTCTATGTATCCGATCTGGGTACAATGCAACAGTACTTGAAATCAATAGCATAGAAATCCCAAGTATTTACTCAAATTTCTGGAGATTAACCAACATCCTACTGAATAATGAGTACTTCAAAGAAATCAGGAGAAAATTAAAAACACATCTTAAAATAAATGAACAGGGGCAAAAACATAACAAAATGTCTGAGACACATTAGAAGCAGTCCTGAGAGGAAATTTATAGCTTCAAGCACCTGCATTAAAAACAGAAAGCAAACATAAATGAGTTATGATACAACTCAGGAATTGCAGAAAGCAGGAACAAGCCAAATGAAAATCCAGTAGATGTGAAGAAATAATAAAAACTGCAGAAGAAATGAATATAATAAAAAGAATCAATGAATGGAAGAAAGGATGTTTCTGAAGTTAAGAGCAGTGTATCTGAGGTCTGGAGAGATGGCTCAGAGGTTGAGAGCACTGGCTGCTCTTCCAGAGGTCCTGAGTTCAATTCTTAGCAACCACNTGGTGGCTCACAACCATCTATAATGAGATTTGGTGCCCTCTTCTGGTGTGCAGGCATGCATGCAGGCAGAACACTGTATACATAATAAATAAATCTTTAAAAAATGCTATGGAGAAGAGTTTTTAAAAAAAGATCAATATATCCTTTCCATAATTAATCTAAAAAATAAGGAAGAGACCACCATTAACAGAATCACGGACAAACAGGAAATGTTACAATACANACTAAGGAAATTCAGAAAATTAGGAGGGAATGTGTTAAATGTCTATACTCCATTAAACAAGAAAATCCAAAAGAAATTAATGATTTTCTAGAGTCAGACAAAGTTAAACCAAGAAGATTTCATCACCTTGAACAGACTCATAACAAACAAAANCATAAGAACAATAATAAAAAGCCTTGATACTAATAAGAAGAACACTCAGGTCCAGATGGATTAACAGCAGCACTCTTCCATGNTTTCAAAAAAAAGATTAACAACCAACACTTCTTAAATTATTTGAATTAATAGAAAGAGAAATAATCAATATCATGCTCCTTCTGCAACACCAGTATCACTCTAATACCAAAACCAGCCAGCAAGACAACAGAAAAGGAAAACTACAGGCATCAAGTCATAATGAACACAGGTAAAAAAATTCTCAGCAAAACATTTGCAAAACCAATAAAGTCATATATCAAGCATCAAACACCATTAGCAAGTTGGCTTTATCTCAGTGTCTAAGATATCTAATATTTATTGGTTTGTCTTTTATTTAAAAATTTGCATACAATATATTTCAATCATATTTTCACATATCCAATTTCCCTCAGATTCTACCAACCTCCCAATGCACCCAACATTATATTCTTTCTCTCCTTCTATTTAAAAATAAACAAATTATAAAAACATACACAAGCCTCCCCAAAAGCAAAATTGGAAATCAAACTATATAAGTAAAAAACCAGTAAGTCAAAAATTGACCAAACAAAGGAAAATGAAACAAAACATACTAAATTACTTCTTAATTCATTTTGTTTTGGTCAAATACTTCTTCCAATGAGGCTTGCCCTGAAGTATGATTAATAAACTCACTAACACTCCATGGCAGAAAACAGACTTTATTTGCCAGTAGGTATCAATTGCAGACAGCATCTTCATTTNAGATGGGAGCTTCTTTTTACTTCCCATTCTCAGTGCCAGGAATCTATTTGCCTTGTATTTATGAGGCCTGCTGCATGCGGCCACATTCTCTGTGACTTCATATGTAAATCTGTCCTCTGAGTTGAAAGACAGAGCTTTCATGGAGTCATCTATCCTATCTGACTCTAATACTCTTTCTTCCTCCTCTTCTATGTAGATCCCTGAGCCTTNAGAGCAGTGGTTTGATGAAGACATCCCATTTAGGGTTGAGAGATCCAAAGTCTCTCATTCACTGTACAATGTCCAATTATTTATGTTTGTGTTAATTACCATCTACTGTGAGAAGCTTCTCTGAGGTAGATTGAGTTACTTACTGACCTGTGAGTATACCAGAATTTCACTAGGAATCATTTTACTGCTAAGTTTCCTTTACAAAAATAATATGTGGTTTTCCCTTAGGCTCATGGAACAGGATCTTGGCCACTTCATCAGTGTCAGGGATGGGATCCATCTCCTGGTATAGGCCCTAAATTCAGTCAGAAAATGGTTGGTTGTGACAAGAACATTGTGGTACTAATGCAGCAGGATACCTTTGCAGGCAGGTCACTGTTGTGAGTTGCAGGATTTCTAGTTGGGTCTCTGATAACCATTCTCTTCTGGTNGANTTCCAGTACCATGAANACTACTCAGTAGGTATGAAAATTCTATTTAGTACTTTAACNTTTTCATGTTTGGTNGGATATATAATTGTTGTCTTGAACAACAGGGCCCTNTGCTCAGTTTGTAGAGAGTAACCAGTAGCCCTGTCACTANCCTCTGTTGATTGAAAGTTTCCATGGACTCCCTTTAGCCAACAACAACTCAACAACACATAACCCAATCCTGGCACTGAAGATTTTCCTGGGTGTCATAAGATGTCTGGTTTCTGCAAGGTCTGTGTCCTATTACTTGGTGACTTCATTTACATTCTTTCATATATATACATAATATAGAACGCATCTATAGTAGTAAGTTTCCTTACATACTTTGTTTTGTTTTGTTTGTTTGTTGAGACAGGGTATCTATGTGTAGCTTTCCTGTCCTGGAACTTGCTCTGTAGACTAGGTTTCCTGTGAACTCACAGAGATCCACCTGCCTCTGCCTCCCAAGTGCTGGGATTAAAGATTTGAGCCATCACTGCCTGGTTCCATAAGTAGTTTTAAATGGAATTTAGTATTAGTTGTCCTTTTAATTGTTCCCTCCTTTACCCTTCTCTTCCATCCCACTCCATATTTACATCTTCTGTTTCTTTTTTTGTCTGTTTTTATTAAACTTTTTTTTCATTTTACATACCAACATCAGATACCCCTCCCTCCCCTATTTCTACTCCCCCAACATCCCCATTTCCCACCACCCATCACTCCTAAGAGAGGGTTTGTCTTCCATGGGGAGTCAAAAAAGTTTGGCATATCAAGTTGAGGCCGGACCAAGCACCTTGCCCCTGCATCAAGGCTGAGCAAAGTATCCCTCTATAGGAAATGGGCTTCAAAAAGCCAGTGCATGCACTAGGGATGAATACTGCCAGGAGCCCCACAAACTATCTGAGCCACACAACTGTCACCCACATTCGGAGGACCTAGTTCAGTCCTATGCAGGTTACCCAGCTGTCAGTCCAGAGTCCATGAGCTCCCACGACCTCAGGTCAGCTGTCTCTTTTGTTTCCCCCATCATGATCTTGACTCCCCTTGCTCCTGTAATCTCACCTCCCTCTCTTCAACTGGACTCCCAGAGCTCAGCCCAGTGCTTGGTTGTGGATCTCTGCATCGGCTTCCATCAGCTACTGGATGAATGTTCTATGGTGACAGTTAGGGAAGTCATCAGATTACAGGAGAGGGTCAGTTCAGGTACCCTCTCTACTGTTGTTGGAGTCTTGGCTGGATAACCTTTGTGGGTTCCTGGGATTTTCCCTAGCATCAGATTTTTCCCTAACCCCATAATGACTACCTTTATAAAGATATCTCTTTCCTTGTTCTCCCTCTATGTCCCTCCCTCAACTTTACCATAGTGTTCCCTCATGTTCTCATGCTCCTCTGGTCTCTTCTTTCATTGTATCTCATGGTTTCTCTGCTCATTAGCCCTGTATCAGTAGTAGAGCTACCCTGACACTGATACATCCCTGGTACAAAGATAATAGCTATGTGAATATTGGATATTATCAAGCATTTGAAGAGTAATTAAAGGATGCCAACCCAAACTAGGTGCCATGAAAAGGTGGCTCCTAGGACTGCCCAGGGCTTTGGTGACAGTGTCATCATCATGGTCAACAAATATGGACTGCTTACTGACTAGGGTTCAGGTAAACAAGAAGCTCAAGCCCAGGTGACAGTGTAGAGACTCACACCTTGACTACTGTGAAGACTGGCCTCAGCCACAGGAGATCTCAGCATTGCTTCTGNGCAGCCATTCATAAGAAAGGCTAATGGATTTCTATAACAACTTGGGTTGCATTCAGAATGATCCAGCAATCCCTGAGATCAACAGAACAAAGGTACTTTCAACTACAGAGAGGAAACCTATTTTAAATAGATTATCATGAGTATCTATCTGAAGATCCTAGCATGTCGTGTGTGCCTTGGATGCTGCCATTTCCAGTAAAGAACCTTCAGGCAAATGTGTGGAATTGAATCCCATCCAGTCACTCATGTCCTCTGCTCAGTCTTCCACTGTTCTAATCCTCCAAATTCAAGTGGTTCATATTAACCAGTTAGTTTTGTTTTACATTTTATTATATTTTTGAATGTTCCACCAACTGTATGTCTGTTGACCATGTCTCTGCAGTATTTATGATGGTCAGAATATGATGTCAGAATCCTGGAACTGGAGATGCAGCCAGTTGTGTGCTGCCACNCTGGTTCTGGGAATTCAACCCAGGTCTCCTGGAAGAGTATCTCATGCTTTTAACCANTGANCCATCTCTNTAGCCCCTAATAGGCAGTTTAAATTAGATTTTTATACAAACAAGATCAAGGGCTTTTCTTCATTGGTTATTATACCACAGATACATTATGAAGTATAAAGAGATAAGGTATAAAAAGAAAACCAAATTTTCCTTTTCTCTCTTTACCACTCATTTACATGCTCTGGCTCATTTTAACTATATGCTTACAGTATGGTATGTTCTCAAAATGTGACCATAACAAGAAATAAAATTGTATAAGTTTACATAGTTTTATATCAGTTTGGAACAACTTAAGAGTTACCTGGAAAGAAGAAGCTCAATTAAGGGATTCTTTCCATCAAATTGCCTATAGTCAAGTCTATAGGATATTTTCTTGATTAATGACTTATGTAGGATGGCCTGGCAGAAGGTAGGCAGTGCAAACCCTGGGCCTCTGGNCAGAATATGATGTCAGAATCCTGGAACTGGAGATGCAGCCAGTTGTGTGCTGCCACGCTGGTTCTGGGAATTCAACCCAGGTCTCCTGGAAGAGTATCTCATGCTTTTAACCATTGAGCCATCTCTATAGCCCCTAATAGGCAGTTTAAATTAGATTTTTATACAAACAAGATCAAGGGCTTTTCTTCATTGGTTATTATACCACAGATACATTATGAAGTATAAAGAGATAAGGTATACAAAGAAAACCAAATTTTCCTTTTCTCTCTCTACCACTCATTTACATGCTCTGGCTCATTTTAACTATATGCTTACAGTATGGTATGTTCTCAAACTGTGACCATAACAAGAAATAAAATTGTATAAGTTTACATAGTTTTATATCAGTTTGGAACAACTTAAGAGTTGTTGGAAAGAAGAAGCTCAATTAAGGTGTTCTTTCCATCAAATTGCCTATAGTCAAGTCTATAGGATATTTTCTTGATTAATGACTTATGTAGGATGGCCTGGCAGAAGGTGGGCAGTGCAAACCCTGGGCCTCTGGTAATGGATGATACAAAAATGCAAGTTGAGCAAGCCATGGGGAGGGGGCAACTCAGTAAGTACTGTTTTTCCTTGGCTCATGCTTGATTCAGTTTCTGTCTTTGGTTTCTGACTTAAGTGCCTGCCCTAATCTGTTGAAATGATGGCTATGATGTGGCAATGTGAGCCACATGAACCATTTCCTCTCCAAGTTGAATTTGGTGTTGGTGTTTTTATCACAGCAATAGAAACCTTAACTAGTATCATCAAAGTAACAGAGTTTAAAGTAAAACACAGAAAGATAAAAGGAGGATATTTTTCTATTCAAAACAAAATACCCCATAGTTTTATATACATATAATCTGTTATTACTGACAATATATAATTTGTGTCTATATCTAAGATGTTTCTTGAAGGCAAGATGGCCCAAAATCTCCAATGAAGGCACTTTGCTCTTAAAGTGAAACGTCTATCCTTCCACCACACATATATATTTTTTTAGCTTTTCCAAATAACTGTCTATGCTATGGCCATCAGGCACTGTAGTACCTATTTGATGCATGATTTCAAAAGTAAACTACTCTTTTAAAGATGACTCACATACAAAGGGAATTTAAGCACACTAGCCCTTTATGGCTATATATGGCTAGGAAGTTGTGTTCCTTGCTCATAATCCAACACTCAGTCATAGTAGCCATGGGAACATAAGAATTTTTAAAGTGAGTTCATTTTCTGACAACTGGCGGTCACTAACATTTGATCTTCCTACAAGGGAAAAAGAGGCAAGTATTTTGCATTTCCAGGTGGTTTTATTAATCATATTCAATTTCGCAGGACACAGAATGCCAGAAAGGGCCATTGACATATGATTAAGTATGAGTAAATCCTGCTGAATATCATAAGTGTCTGGAAGCCCCATATGGGACTGCAGGGAATCATTGAGCTGCACTGCACCTTTTATTTGTGTAGCTCCCTGATGTTGAGTATATGAATTAGCCTCTCTCTGTTGTTTCCTTACCTACAAAATGGGGAAAATGCTTGGATGGGTATCTTTAGAGAGTCAGTAATATCAGATGTACCAATACTCTTGAAGTGTTTAAATGAGGTTCTAATTAAACCAAGAACAGGAGGTGAATGGAAAGGATTGTGGGATCCAGGGGTTGGAGAGACATTGCTCTGAGCTGAAATGTCTGCCTAACAGAATTTTTTTCTGAAGGTATTTCCACTCTTTCTCTGACTGCATATATGGGCATTTCCTATTACCGGGAAGAACTTCTCTGATTCTGCCATCTTCCAAATGAATCTCCTTACCCAGAGTACACAAAGGTATAAACACTTTATGTTATGTATGGGTGCTTTCAAATATGGTCTTTACAAATCACATGCATCTACTCCATGTATTTCAAACACTGGAAGAAACAGAAACTGCCAAGCTAGCTCTTTTATTTTTCTAGAACAACAGCAATCTTCATCGTGTTTTCAGTACTGCTTCAAAGCACACTGTTCCTGTAGTCCACTGCCTCAGTTCTGCCTTGGCAAGGAAGATGATGTGGGCAGGGTGTTACCCAAGCCACCATGAATGGTGAACTCATCTTGCTAATGGAACTTCCCTAGTAGAACAGCTACTCCCTTCATCCAGTTAGGAAGCACATTCTACAGAGACCGTGAAGCTGTTAGGGAAGGTTTCCTGGCAAGGAGATCCAGTTTGTATGCCCCTCCAACCTTCTGCATGGACAGTAGCAGTGACATTATCCACATGCCTAGTAAGTAAATGACTCACCTCCTTCCTTTCTGCTAAATGATCCAGTATNACCCCTCAGTGTGTAATTTTTCTCTTTTTCATNCNAAGATTGGAATTGAGAAAAGGTGCAAAGAAATTAGTTCAAACTTACAATACAGAGTGTAAAAGAAGATATTTGCTCACCCAAAATATGTCAGGATTCTTTGTGTTTCACTGAAATGAAGTTAATTATCTGAAGATGAAATTTTAAGTCAGAGATAGGCAAAATTTGGAAACAGCCATTTTTATGGATTTATATGGATTTTATGTGTTAATTATCCATTTCCCCTATTCCTTTGAGTTACTCTGTGGACAATTTTACACACAGATTTTGGTTTTCAGGTACTAAAGAAGAATTCAGGATTTCATGCATGTTAGATAATCACTTTACCACTGAGCTCTATCCCCAGGCATGTTACATGTAGATGTTGATGGACATATTTTTTCTGGTTTCAATTATAAAATACATATAGCTTTCTTTTGAGAAGTGTACATTACTGAAAAATGCACAAATATATCATTGTACATTACCATTTATGAGGTGTATCATTTATGTACAGATATTTTTTATACAAACATATGTATACACAAACATCTTTATGTCAAGTGTGTTATTATTTTTACATAAATTAGTTTACTACGTGAATTATTTTCATTTTCTTTGGTACTTTCATAGATGATTTCAGTTTGTAATAGTCATGAAATGTTATACTACTATATTTTAGAAATGACAATTAATTTGAGCATTCTGCTTTTTCCACTCCTTATGCTATTAAAATATTTACAAATTGCAAATACAGGTAAAATAAGCATGACCTTACATATGATATTGCAAACTCTCTTCTCATTGTCAGTTCTAAGCATTGAAATTCCTAATCAACAAATATTAACATTTCAGCATTTGGTGAAAATTATGACCTTGTTATCCAAAATACCATACAGTGGCTATTTATGCCATAGCCATAGATTTTCAGGCTTCTCACTATGCTCATGGATGTCCATTCCTCTATTATGATCTACTCTGTAAAGAATAGTAATCTGTACACAGACTACTTAAACACATCTATGTGACAGCAGGGACAAAGTATGAGAGCTTAGTGCTCTCTAAACCATGACTCATTCTGTTTTCCTGACTTCCNTTGTGTTCTCACTGACTCTACTCTTCTTTGATGCNATCTTCCAGATTTNTCAATNTGAAGGAGTGCATCTTCAAGTTGAGTGGCCTCCTTTGTAGCATAGCAGTTTGGTGTTTGAAATCATCCTTGCAAGCAGCTGATGCTGGCGCCTGTGGGACTTCGACAACAAGGTTGTGCAGTTTGTGTGCATTGGACTCTGGCAAATTTATTACCCTCAGGACTTNAACATCTCNGGGTCTGTGACCAGGATGCTGGTTCACACCCCTATCAATTCAACCTGGACCAAGTCATCGGAATTTCAGTGTTCACAGGTCCTAATAATGTGGGCCATTTTGATGAAAACTCTACTCCTGATTTTCAGTTCAGTGGCCATTAAGATCAGCTGTATGAAAAACCCATTCATTGAAATGGAGCTGTTTTGCTACAAGATGTCTGCCATAATTTTGGGCATGAGCAGCATTTTCACATTTGTTGCTGTGAGCTTAAACCACCTGGTAGATATTTATGGGCTAACCACTCTTAAATTTCCACCTGACTTTCCTGTTAAGAAGGAAGACATTATAAAGAAACACTGAACAACTGTGTTCCCAATAGGAGTCCTGACAGCCAACATGTCACTCTTTGGTGCGATTATGTTCCTCTATGAGATGAGCTCTTTGACAGTACAGACTCAGGTGAAGGCCAAGTGTGCTTCCAAACTGGCTGAGCAAAAAGCCTGAAGTGAGGGCTCTGGCATTTGCATCATCTGCCAGAAGAATCCTTGAAGAAATTGCCCATTTGCACACAGTAATCACCAATTCATTCCATATAAAATATCAACTTGTTTTCTGGGCATGTGTCTAAGTTTTATTCCTTCCTTACTGTCAGACTCATTCCATTCTTTAAATGTTTTCACATTCTAAACTGCAGGTCATGATCACATTAGATAGTGTCAACAAGCAATAGCAAGAAAGAGTTCAGTATAAAGGCATGTTTCCTAAATAAACTTAGTGAACTCCATGAGAAAAAAAGTTTTCAAGTGATCAGACAACTCAACACAAAAAAAGAAACCACATTCTTGTGTGAAGAAACTTAAGTGTTCATATCTCTGAAGGGTAGAGCTGGACATCTTAGCCTTGGCACTGCCAGGAGTGTGGGATGCTATCTTGGAGAAAGAAGGCAATGATGTTCACTGAGTGTGCTAGTGCCATCTGTAGTATGTCTCTACTAGAAGGCAGTAGCCATCTCTTTTTCCTTTAGTTGTGAATAAATATCACAAATGCTCAGGCATTTCCAATGTGCCCTGACGGGCCAAGTGGTGGGTAGCATAAAGACATTCTAATATATCATCCATCCTTTAGGATCTTAAAATTTCCTGGTTTGCTTCCTGGGTACATTAGTCCCCATTTTTTAATCAGGTCATCTTTCTGAGTGTGTGTTGTACTATGTGGATATTTTATCTCAGTGAATCTAAATCAGTGGTTCTCAACCTGTGGGTTATGGCCCCTTTGAGGGGTTGAATGGCCCTTTCACAGGGATTGCCTAAGACCATTGGAAAACACAGATATTTACATTATGATTAATAACAGTAGAAATTTGCAGTTATAAAGTAGTAATGAAAATAATTTTATGGTTGGGTGTAATTGGAACATGAGGAACTATATTAGACGGTCACAACATTAGGAAGTTTGAGAATGACTGATCTAGATCTTCCATCTCCATCACCACCATCCACCATATCAGATACCTGATTCATTTCTCTGACAAAATACATAACATGAGCAAGTGAAGGAAGGGAAGTTTATATTGGCTCTTAATTTGAGGAAATACACATCATGAATGAGAAATCATGGAGGCAGGAGTCCCAAGTTGCTTGCTATATTACATTAGTAGTTAGTGAGCAGGGAGAGTAGAGCACTGCAGATGCTCACCTAGCTCTCTCCTTGTTATGCAGCCAGGGACCACAGTGCAAGGAATGTTGCTACTGTATTTCAGATGGTTCTTCCCAGCCCAATTAACCTCATGCTCTTTGAGACACTACCAGAGGCTTCCATATTTCTTGATTTTAGATCCTGTTCACCCAACATTCAATAATTAACCATTCCAAATCCTCTTCTTGACAATTTGTGGTCCAAACATATCATTTTTATCACATTAATTTGATTATGTGTATACAGGGACCTTTGTGCCATGGCTTGTGGTGATGTTTTAGGGGTCTTGGTAAGCAGTAGCCATCTAGGGGTATATAAATTTCATTCATTTGAGTAGACAAAATATGTATGTGCTGGAATTTAGACCCACACAGGACTTAGAGTAGCATGACAGGTGAAGATAGTAGAGTGATAACTACAGATCTGTGAGAAGGAATTTTAAAGTGGAAGCCACTGGGATTGAAAGTTTCAGAGGTATGAGTGTTCCTGACAGAAAGTAACTATTTAAACCAATATACTCAGACACTCAGACTCGACTGAGCACAGAAGCAAGATCAAAGGTCAAGAACTGTTTTGATTATGAGCAATGTGTGGCTGATGACAGGGTGTAGAATCATAGAAGAAGCAGATTTCTGAACATGTTTGTGAGAAAATATTAAGGCTAGGATATGTGAGGTGGATGATTTATGATAAATATGGATGGCATCATTCCATGAGCAGTGGACGCAGACTGCATAAAAAGCAGAAATCCAGAACATTACAAACATTCATAGCTCTCTGCTCTCTGGTGACAGGTACAGAGTGATCAAAAGTCTCATGATTCATACACCATA
Organism: Neotoma lepida; assembly: GCA_001675575.1. Taxonomy (NCBI): domain Eukaryota; kingdom Metazoa; phylum Chordata; class Mammalia; order Rodentia; family Cricetidae; genus Neotoma; species Neotoma lepida. Next base: position 27,986 of record LZPO01017595.1, on the reverse strand, counting down.
CCCTCCATGCTGTTACTGTACCCTTAAGCTGTGAGCCAAGAATATCCAAATACCCACCCTTTCCTTTATTTGGTCATGACATGTATTTGTCACAGCAACGAGACAGGTAAGTAACTTGGAAAAGTGGTCCTTGGAATAGAATTGTTCACCATTCACGTGACCAATCTAACCATGAAAATATTAAACTTTTGGAATTGATACTAGGGGGAAAGTGGAGGTGTTTGGAACTGTGCCTTAGAAATGCACTCAAACTCTGGAAAAAGGGTTTAATTGGCCATTCCCTTGGGAGTGTGCAATGTTAGAAGGAAGTAGAGCGTTAAGAACTGCTCATGAGTATTCAAAGAGGACTAAGGACTGCAAGGTGAAAGGGGTCGATGGTAATTCATGTTCTATGCTGCTAAAGAGCTGGCTGCATTGTGCCTGTGTCCTGAAAACCAGAATATGGCTGAACTTAAATATGCAGAATAATTTGTTTTGTGGAAGACATTACAAAGCAGGATAGCCTTCAGACTATGGCATAGGAAATGCTCAGGACTCTTACACAGAGTATATAATATAAAAAAAAAATCAGCAATTGGGTCTAAAACCACAGTCATTTGAAAACAGGGATCCCTAATTGAAACCCTACTTGAGGAGTTCTTTGCATCTGTGATTTGCCCACCTAGAGATGTACCTCCCTGTGGTCAGCACACAGAGGCTGCCATAGGGAAAAGCTGCAAGGAACTCATTACTCTCACTGACACCCTCACTCTAAGGCCTGTAGAGGAGTTTGGGGTGTTTTTCTTGCATATATTCCTCCTTTCATAAGGGCAAAGCTCAAAGATAACCCAATGTGGTTTTTTATGATTTTTTTCTTTAATCACATGATCACTTGGGGTTATAGTTGTTTTCATAGATTCACTCTATGATAGATGGTACCTCACCAGCACAACACAGTTACCAACTGGTTGTTCCACATCCCTTATTTACACAGACAAGTCTATCTTAATGCAGCCTTCTTGAGGAAGAGTCTGCTTTCCCCCTCAGGGCCCCCTTCTTTCTGGTCAATACCTGGAAACATCATGACTTATCAGCAGGAATTAACCAGAACTACATTTGTACACAATCTGGTGCCATCCAATATTAATCTCTGAGAAAGAGCAATGGAGGGAAGTCAGGGAAAATTGGTTATTCTAAAAAATTATGCCTATCTCCTTTAAGAAAGGATGCTCATTTCTCACACCAACCAGGAGATTATAACTGATAAAATCTGCTAATAGGCAGGAAGCAGAGGCAACAGAAACTATTCAAGGGACACTTGCTTAGGACTAATCATGAAGGATATAGACTCTGGAGGGGGTGCTACAGAATCCTATCAAAACCATCTGATCTCAGCCTCAGAGCAGATTCCCAGTTAGAGTACACCTCCCATCCCCTTGTGCACTAGCCCTCAACCTGTGGTTTGAGACCCTTTTGACAATCCTCTATCTCCAAAAATATTTACAATACAATTCATTAAATTAGCAAGATTACAGTGATGAAGTCACCATGAAAAAATTTTATGGTTAGTGGTCACTACAACATGAGGAACTCTAACACAAGGTTACAGCATTAGAAACATTGAGAACCACTACTCTAGAGGATACTGTTTGACTGTTTTAATAAAGTTTGTGGGGTTTTACTTCTTTTTTCTTCTGTATGTCTGGAGACTATCTGNTCCTCTGTTAATTTGTAACTGTCTGTTAGGGACTCTTANAATTGTTCACTCCTGTGGGGAGTTGTTTTTGTATCTTTCTCAGATTCANAACTTTTNATTTCTATCAGAAACNTTCACANCTCTGTTAATGTCACTGTTTGGTAGGGAGCTGTTAGATGCATTTCCTACCTCAGGTCTGGAACTGTCCTGCTTTGTCTAGNACCCTTCTCTACCCAATTGTTATTTCCTCTTCCTGTCTGAGTTTTCTTTCCAGGACCTAAGTTCTTANCCCCAAAGAAACTCGATGATACCTTGAGGCTTTGACTCCTCACTCAAGACCCATATTACACACCTAAAAGTTGATTCTTGACCTCCATATGTATGCAGTTGCATATGATCTCCTGTTAGAAAATAACATATACANAAGGAAAATACTTGCAAACATGTAGATGAATATAATAATGTGATATTATGAAGTGAAATTGGCAAGAAGTGGGCTTAAGACGGTTAATACTGAATGATGAAAAGACAGGAGCTAGAATCAAGAAGAGGATAAAATTTTTGTTTGTCTTTTCCTCAATTTCTTTAAGGGAATTTTCCATTTCCTCTTTAGGGGCCTCTATCATCTTCATAAAGTTATTTAAGGTCATTTTCTTCTGCTTCGTCTGCATTGGGATGTTAAGGGCTTGCTGTTGTAGAACCACTAGGTTCTGGTGTAGCTGTATTGCTCTTTATGTTGTTGAATGTATTCTTACACTGCTGTCTACCCAGCTGGCTTTGGGATAATTATTGCCCTCAAGTGCTAGTATCACCACCAGCAGTCTGGGTGTAGGCAGAACCAGTCTGGCTGGTCTCTTCCTGGAGGTGAGCAGGAGGGTGAATGTCACTGCCCAGCCCCCAATCCCCTGTGGTTAAACACACTGGACCCTGGACCGGGAGTCTGTCAAAGCAGGAATTTATTGAATCAGGCATGGGCTTATATAGAGAGAGGTGAAAGGGAAGGGGTCTTGGGGTGACGTGGGATGGGGTAAGGATAGAGCACCAATGAGGTTTTTCCACGATAGCCATAGCTAAGCAGAGGTGGTCTCAGTGGTCAGGCTGTGCTGAGTCACTCTTAAGCATGAGTTGCTGTCCAAAGACAGGTCACCAAACTCGAGTTAGGCTCAGGAAGTTACACTGGGCCTCACAGGCCCCATAATACTCCAGTTAGGTTCAGGAAGTTACACTGGGACTCACGCCTGGGCCTTATGAGGCCCAATACTCAAGAGTTTAATGTCTCTGGGACACTAATCAAGATGCTGCTACATACCCCTATCAATTCTACCTGGACAATTTCACCTGAATTTCAGTATGCAATACCAGAGTGGTTAATGTTGCTCTTATATGTTAAGGTTTAAAGGAATAATTAATTTAGTTTACTTTATTTTTTCATTTAAAAATTGTCCTCATACAGTGTAATTTGAGCCTGGTTTTCCCTTTTACCATCTCTTTCAAGATCTTTCCCTATCTGCCACTCATCCAACTGCATGGCCATTTACTCATGACCATCACCTTTGAAAAACTTTAAAATTAACAAAAGGCTAATAAGACAAGAAATACAAAAACAGATCAGTAACAAACATACTCTTGAATGATAAAAAGAAAATGGTGTTTCTTCTGTGTTGGCTGACTACTTTTGGTCATGAGATTTGCCCTAGAATGTAGTGGATATTCCCAGTGACACTCCATTAGAAAAAATGAACTTCCTTTTTTCTAGCTGCAAAAGAAAAAGGCCAAGTAACGTATAAAGCAGACAGACCTATCAGAATTACACCCAAATTCTCAATAGAGACTCTAAAAGCCAGAAGGTCCTAGACAGAAGTTTGCAGACACTAAGAGACCACAGATGATAGCCCAGACTACTATACCCAGCAAAATTTTCAATCACCATAGACAGAGAAAACAAGATACTCCATAACAAAACCAGATATAAACAATAGCTATTCATAATTCAAGTCCTGCATAAAGTACTAGAAGGAAAACTCCAAGTGAAGGAAATTTACTACACCCAGGAAAACATAGGCAATAGATAATCTCACACTAGCAAATCCCAAAGAAGGGAAACACACACACACTACCAACAACAACAACAAAAAAAACCCAGGAACTAACAACCACTGGTATTAATATCACTCAATATCAATGGACTCAATTCACCTATGAAAAGGCACAAGATAACAGAATGGGTACAAAAAGAGGATCCATCCATCTGTTGCATATAAGAAACACATCTCAACTTCAAAGACAGATATTACCTCAGAGTAAAGGGTTGGAAAAAGACTATCTAATCAAAGGGACCTAAGAAAAAAGCTGGTGTAGCTATCCTAACATATAACAAAAGAGATTTCCAACTAAAATGAATCAAAAGACAAGGAGAAGGACAATTCCTTTTCATCACAGGAAAAATCAAACAAGATGAAGTCTCCATTCTGGACATCTATGCCCCAAGTACAAGGGCACCCACATCTGTAAAAGAAACATCACTAAAATTTAAATCACATGTCACACCCCAAAAACTAATAATGGGAGACTTCAAGACCCCACTCTCACCAAAGGACAGGTCTGCCAGATGGAAACTAAATAGAGAAATAAGGGAACTAACAGATGTTATGACTCAAATTGGATTAACAGACATCTATAGAACATTCCATCCAAACACAAAAGAATATACCTTCTTCTCAGCATCCCATGGAACCTTCTCAAGAACTGGCCACATACTCATTCACAAAGCAAGTCTCAACAGATACAAAAAATTGGATTAACCCCCTGTATCTTATTGGATCTCTATGACATAAAATTAGAATTGAACAACAAAAATTACAGAAAGCATACAACTCATGGGTATTGAACTACTCAACTGAATCACCACTGGGTCAAGGAAGAAATAAAGAAAGAAATTAAAGACTTTGTAGAATTCAGTGAAAATGAATGTACAACATAACCAAACTTATGGGACACTATGAAAGCAATGCTAAGAGGAAAGTTCATAGCACTAAGTGACTACATAAAGAATTTGGAGAAAACTCACACTAGTGACTTAACAGCACACCTGAAAGCTCTAGAAGAAAAAGAAGCAAACTCACCCAGGAGGAATAGATGCCAGGAAATAATCAAATTAAGGGTTGAAATCAATAAACTAGAAACAAAGAAAACAATACAAAGAATCAATGAAACAAAGAGTTGGTTCTTTAAGAAAATCTACAAGATAGACAAGCTCTTATTCAAACTAACAAAAAGGCTGAGAGAGAGCATCGAAATTAATAAAATTGAGCTCCAGGAGTCCAATCAATAGAGTAGGGGGGGTTTCTTTGAGCAAGGAACAGCAAGATCTTGATGGGAAGGTGTAGAAAGATGGCTAGCAAAACTAGTGGAGATGCATGAACTGTTGAACAATAGCTGAGGAGCCCCCAGGAGCCCTCTTCCAAAGACAGATGGAAACAGATGCAGAGATCCACAACCGGGCACCAGCCCGAGCCTCAGGAATCCAATTGTTATGAGAGAGGGAAGATTATATGAGCAAGGGACATGGAGATCATGATGGGAAAATATACTGAGATGGCCAGCCAAACTAGTGGAAACGCATGAACTCTGGACCAATAGCAGTGGAACCCCCATGGTGCTGGACTGGGCCCTCTGGATACTCAAGACAGTGGTTTAGCTTGAACTGTTTAGGGGGCCCCCAGGCAATGGGATGTAAAATAAACAGAAAGTCTTTTAATAAAAAAAAAACCTGTACTCCATAAGACTGGAAAATCTGAAAGAAATGGACAATTTTCTGGATAGCTAACACATACCAAAGTTAAATCAAGACCACATAAACAATTTAAATAGAAGTAGAAGGAAATTTAAAAGGAAATAGAAACAATCATTAAAAGTCTGACAACCAAAAAAAGCCCAGGACCAGATAGTTTCAGAGAAGAATTCTACCAGATTTTCAAAGAAGAGCTAATACCAATACTCTTCAAATTGTTCCATATAATAGAAACAGAAGGAACATTACCAAACTCCTTTTATGAGGCTACAGTTACTCTGATACACTAACCACACAAAGATGCAACAAAGAAAGAGAATTATGGACCAATCTCCCTCATGAATATTGATGCAAAAAAATCAATAAAACATTGGCAAACCAAATCCAAGAACATATCAAAAAATTGTCCACCAGGATCAAGTAGGCTTCATCCCAGAGATGCAAGGGTGGTTCAACATATGAAAATCTGTCAATGTAATACACCATATTAACAAACTGAAAGAAAAAAAAACACATGATCATTTCACTACATGCTGAAAAAGCCTTTGACAAAATCCAACACCCCTTCATGACAAAGGTCTTGGATAGATCAGGAACACAAGGAACATAACTAAACATAATAAAGGCAATTTACAGCAAGCCAAGAGCCAACAACAAATTAAATGAGGAGAAACTCAAAGATATTCACATAAAAACAGGAATAAGACAAGGCTGTCTACTCTCCCCATATTTATTCAATATAGTACTTGAAGTTCTAGCTAGAGCAATAAGACAACAAAAGGAGACCAAAGGGATAGAAATTGGAAAGGAAGAATTCAAACTTTTTCACTATTTGAAGATGATATGATAGTACACATAAGTGACCCCAGACACAGTAAACACAGAATAGATGAAAAGAAGTTCCCTCAAACACTGACACCTTTTGCACCTTTTGGAGAAAGAGATGGGGAGGCACCAGTGCAACAACATAAAGAGCAATATGGCACCACCAGAACCTAGTGGTTCTACAACAACAAGACCTGAAAAACATAATGTAGAAGCAGAAGAAAGTGACCTTAAATAACTTTATGAGGATGATAGAGGCCTTTAAACATGTAATAAAAACCTCCCTTAAAGAAATTGAGGAAAAGACAAACAAAAATTGGAAGAAATCAATAAATCCCTTAAAGAAAGCCAAGAACCAAGAACAAGCAACTAAGCAGATGAAGAAAACAGTTCAAGACCTGAAAATTAAAAAAAGAAACAATGAATAAGACACAATGCTGGGAATGCTGGAAATAGAAAATCTGAGTAAATGAACAGGAACTACAGATGCAAGCATAACCAACAGAATACAAGAGACGGAACAGAGAATCTCTGGTATGGAGGATACAATCATGGAAATAGATTCTTCAGTCAAAGACAACACTTAAGCCAAAAAGGTCATAACACAAAATGTCCAGGAAATCTTGGATATCATTAAAAGGCCAAACCTAAGAATAATAGGGATAGAAGAAGAAGAAGAATACCAACTCAAAGGCACAGAAAATATATTCAACAAAATCATAGAAGAAAACTTTCTCAACTTAAAGGAGGAAATATCTGTGAAGATACAAGAAGCTTACAGAACACCAAATAGACTGGGTCCAAAAAAGAAGTGTCCTCGTCACATAATAATCAAACCACCAAACATACAGAATAAAGAAACAATATTAAGAGCAGCAAAGGAAAAAGGCCAAGTGACTTATACAGCAGACCCATCAGAAAAACATCTGACTTCTCAATGGAGATTCTCAAAGCCAGAAGGTCCTGGGCAGATGTATTGCAGACACCAAGAGACCATAGATGCCAGTCCAGACTACTACACCTAGCAAAACTTCCAATCACCATACATGGAGTACACAAGATATTCCACGCAAAACCAGATTTAAACAATACCTATCCACAATCTAGCCCTACAAAAAGCACTAGAAGGAAAACTCCAACCTAAGCAAGTTAAATGCACCCACAAAAATATAGACAATAGATAAACCCACAGAAGCAAATTGCAAAGAAGGGAAATACACACACACACTATGGCCAAAATATAACAAGAATTAACAATAACTGGTCATTAGTATCCCTCAATATCAACAGACTCAATTTGGATTTAAAAAGACACAGGCTAGCAGAATGGATACAAAAACAGGATCCATCCTTCTGTTGCATGCAAGAAACACACGTGAACTTTAGTGACTGACACTATCTCGGAGTAAAAGGTTGGGAAAACACTTTCCACTCAAGTGGACTTAAGAAACATGCTGGTGTAGCTATCNTAATATCTAACAATATAGACTTNGAACTAAAATCAATCAGATCAGAAGGACATTACANATTCANCACAGGAAAAATCCACAAANATGAAGTCTCAGTTCTCAACATGTATGCCCCAAATACAAGGGCACCCACATATGTAAAAGAAACAATACTAAATCTTAAATTGCACATCAAACCCAACACACTAATAGTGGGAGATTTCACCCCCTACTCTCANCAATGGACAGGTCTGNCAGATAGCAAATTAACAATGAAATTAGGGATCTAACAAATGTTATGACACAAGTGGATTTAATATATTTCTACAGAACATTCCACCCTAACACAAAAGAATATACCTTCTTCTCAGCAATCTATGGAATCTTCTCTAAAACTGACCACATACTCAGTCACAAAGCAAATCCCAACAGATACAAAAAATTGGAATAACCTCCTGTATTTTATCAGATCACTATGGCTTATACTTAGAATTCAACAACAACATCAAAAATTACAGAAAGCCTACAATCTCGTGGAAACTGAATAATGTTCAACTGAATCACAAATGGGTGAAGGAAGAAATAAAGAAAGAAATTAAAGACTTCCTAGAATTCAATGAAAATGAATGTACAACATATCCAAACTTATAGGACAGTATGAAAGAAGTGCTAAGAGGAAAATACATAGCACTAAATGCCCCATAAAGAAGTTGGAGTAATTTCAAACACTAGTGACTTAACAGCACACCTGAAAGCTTTAAACCAAACAGAAGCAAACTCACCCAGGAGGAATAAAGGCGAGGAAATAATCAAATTGAGGACTGAAATCAATAAAAGAGAAACAAAGAGAACAATACAAAAAATCAATGAAATGAAGAGTTGGTTCTTTGAGAAAATCAAGAAGATAGACAAACCCTTATCCAAAATAACCAAAAGGCAGAGAGAGAACATCCAAATTAACAAAATCAGAAACGAAAATGGAGATGTAACAACATACAATGAGGAAATAAAGACAATCATCAGGTAATATTTCAAAAACCTGTACTCCACAAAATTGTAAAATCTAAAGAAAATGGACAATTTTCTGGATAGGTTCCACACATCAAAATTAAATCAAGACCACATGAACAATTTAAAAAGATCTATTACCCCTAAGCATTTAGAAGAAGTCATTAAAAGTCCCCTCCCCCCCCCAAAAAATCCCAGGACAAGATGGTTTCAGTACAGAATTCTACCAGAGTTTCAAAGAAGAGCTAATAGCTATAATCTTCAACTTGTTCCACACTATAGAAAAAGAAGGAACACTGCCAAACTCTTTTTATGAGGCTACAGTAATCCTGTTACTCAAACCATGCAAAGATGCAACAAAGAAAAAGAATTACAAGAATTACAGACCAATCTTCCTCGTGAACATTGATGCAAAAATACTCAATACAATTCTGGCAAACTGAATCCAAGAACACATCAAAAAGATCAGCTACCGATCATGACCGATTAGGCTTCATCCAAGAGATGTAGGGATGGTTCTTCTAATGAAAATCTGTCAATTTAATCCACCATATAAAAAACTGAAAGAAAAAACACACATGATCATCTCATTAGATTGTTAAAAAGCCTTTGACAAAATCCAACACATCTTCATGGTAAAGGTCCTGGAGCGATCAAGACAAGGAACATACCTAAACATAATAAAGGCAATTTACAGCAAAACTGACAGCCAACATCAAATTAAATGGAGAGAGAGTCAAAGCGATTCCAGTAAAATCAGGAACAAGACAAGGCTGTCCACTCTTCCCATATCTACTCAATATAGTTCTTGAAGTTCTAGCTAGAGCAATAAGACAACAAAAGGAGATCAAGCAGATACAGATTGGAAAGGAAGAAGTCAAAGCATCACTATTTGATGGTCACATGATAGTATACATGAGCAAACCCAAAAATTCTAACAGGGAATTCCTATAGCTTATAAAAACCTTCAGTAATGTGGTGGGACACAAGATTTATTCAAAACAAATCAGTGGCTCTCCTACTTACAAATGATAAATGGGCCAAGAAAGATATCAGAGAAACATCACCCTTTATAATAGTCACAAGTAATGTAAAATACATTGGGGTAACTTTAAGTAAGCAAATGAAAGACCTGTATGACACGAACTTTAAGTCGCCAAAGAAAGAAATTGAAAAAAGTATCAAAAAATGGAAAGATCTCCCATGCTCATGGATAGGGAAGATTAACATACTAAAAATGGCAATCCTTACCAAAAGCAATGTACACATTCAATGCAATCCTAATCAAGATCCCAAGACAATTCTTCACAGACCTGTAAAGAACAATACTCAACTTCATATAGAAAAACAGAAAACCCAGGACAACTAAAACAATCCTGTACAATAAAGCTTCTGGAGGCATCACCATCCCTGACTTCAAGCTCTACTATAGAGCTCTAGTAATAAAAACAGCTTGCTATTGGCATAAAAACTGACACATGGACCAAGGAAATCAAACTGAGGACCCTGACATTAATTTGCACATCTGTGAAAACCTGATTTTTGACAAAGAAGCCAAAACTATACAATGGAAAAAAAGGCATCTTCAATGAATTGCCCTGGCATAACTGGATGCCAATCAACATGTAGAAGATTTCAAATAGAGGCATAAATATTACCATGTACAAATCTCAAGTCCAAGTGGATCAGAGACCTCAACATAAATCCAGTTACACTGAGGATAGAAGAGAAAGCAGGAAATAGTCTTGAACCAATTGTCACAGGAGACCACTTCCTAAATATAATACCAGTAGCACAGAAACTGAGAGCAATAATTAATAAATGAGATCTCCTGAAACTGAGAAGCTTTGTAAGTCAAAGGACACCGTCAATAAGACAAAACTACAGCCTACAGGATGGGAAAAGATCTTCACCAACCACACACCTGACAGAGGGTTGATCTCCAAAATATATAAAGAACTCAAGAAACTAGACATACAAAATAATCCAATTAAAAACTAGGGTACAAATCTAAACAAAGAATTCTCAACAGATTAATCTTGAATGGCCAAAAGACATTTCAGGAATTGTTCAACATCCTTAGTTGCCAGGGAAATACAAATCAAAACAACTCTGAGATAACCATCTTACACCTGTGAGAATGGCTAAGATCAAAAACACTGATGACAGCTTATGTTAGAGAGGATGTGGAACAAGGGGAACACTCCACTGTTGTTGGAAGTGCAAACTTGTACAGCCACTTTGGGAATCAGCATGTTGGTTTGTCAGAAAATTTGAACAGAATGATACCACTCGGGCATATAACCAAGGAATTCTCAATCATACCACAAGGACACGTGCTCCACTATGTTCATAGCAGCATTATTCATGATACCCAGAACCTGGAAACAACCTATATGCCCCTCAACTGAAGAAAGGTTAAAGAAAATATGGTACATATACACAATGGAATACTACTCAGCAGTAAAAAACAATGACATCATTAAATTTGCATGCAACTGTATAGAAGTAGAAAATACCATCCTTAGTGAAGTAACCTAGACTCAGAAAGACAATCATGGTATGTATTCACTCATAAGTGGATAGTAGGTGTCAAGCAAATGATAACCAGACCACAACCCAAAGCTCCAGAGAAACTGGCTAACCAGGAGGACCCTAAAAGGGATGCATGGATTGCCCAGAGAAGGGGAAATAGATGAGATCTCCATGAGTAAACTGGGGGAAGAGAGGCAATAGAGGGTAGGGGATGGGGGTTGAGAACATGAGGGAGGGGGATGGTTGAGCTGAAACAAGGAAAGTGTGGGAGAGCAATGAAAGAGACAACTTGATAGAGGGAGACATCATGGGGATAGGGAGAAACCTAGTGCTAGGGAACTTCCTAGAAATCTACAAAGATGACCTCAGCTTAGACTACTAGCAATAGTGGAGAGAGTTCCTAAACTGGCTTACCCCAGTAATCTGATTAGGGTAAGCCAATCAGATTGAGGTTAGCCAATCTGTCATCATGGAGTACTCATCCAGTAACTGATGGAAGCAGATGCAGAGATCCACAGCCAAGTTTCTTTTCTGAATTTGTTAACAAGGAAAATTATAACTATAGCTATCTAATCTTGACCTCATTCAGAGACCCAAGAAGGAAATAATATTACCTAGTAAGCAGGAAGTGCAAAGAAGCAACTTCCAAAAAAAATGTGAGAAACAACAGAAACAGCTGGCTGCCTGGACAGTCACCCAAGATTTCTCTGCAATGTTAGGGCATTCATCTTCGGCCTACAGGCCTAGTACATCTGAGAGACTCATCTGTGAAGCAGGATTTTCTGAATGGCCTTCCTACTCTGTCTTGGCAAGGATCAGCAGTCCGTTCTTTTGTGTCCTTCTTGTCTATTTTGGACAGTATACTGTCAGCAGTTGAGGCAAGGGCATTTTCTTGCCCTGTGGCTAACTTTGGCCACTAAGAAAGTAAACTCCATAAGGGGTTTCTTTGATGTCCATATAGTCTCTGAAGTAGATTTGTGCTGCCAGGAACAAACATGTCTCATAATCATAAAAAAGAATCTATGTTATTAAAACATCTTAAATGCCATATTCTGTAGACCTCTGAAGTGTTTTAAGATGAACTGTTTATCTATGATATATCTGTTTGATCTTGAAAACATACCTAACATGACTACAAGTTTGATTGTAATAGGTGACTAACTTGCATTTCTTTATATTCTAATTAGTTGGTAAAAATAACAGTGTTTTTTTTAGGTCACATATAAAGGCAGACCTGTTAGAATAACAGCTTGCTTTTCTTTTTAGTTATTTATCCATTTATCTATTTATTTATTTATTTATTTATTTATTTATTTATTTATTGTGTATACAGTGTTCTGTCTGCATGTGTGCATGCAGGCCAGAGGAGGGAGCCATTTCTCATTACAGATGGTTATGAGCCACCATGTGTTTGCTGGGATTGAACCAAGGACCTCTGGAAGAGCAGCCAGTGTTCTTAACTGCTGAGCCATCTCTCTAGCCCTGGTAATAATAACTTTTAAGGACTATTAATTTGCATTACAGTGTTAAGTGAGCTGTATAGGTACAGTTCCTTGAATAAAATTAGATATATATGTACAGTATTTTCTGACAAAATCAATCTCTAATTTGTATGAAAATACTTAATTTGTTTATAATATACAAAAATGAAATCCAATGTAAAAACTTTAAAACTAGTAGTGCTTCCTAAATGTAGATCCAATAATCCACCTTTTTTCTTATCATACTCATATTATCTCTATTTTTCAGAGTAGATTCAATAATCTACCTTTTCTCTTATCATATCTATATCTTCTTTTTTTCTTTTCAGAGTACATTCAACAATCTACACTTTTATCTTATCATAACTACATCCTCTATTTTTCTTTTCAGAGTAGATTTAATAATCTACCTTTTATCTTATATCTGTATCCTCTTTTTTCTTTTTCCATTATTTTCAAACAAGAACCCTAAATCTAATCTCCTTTGTTTAGCCTTTTTCCTGACCATTAATAATAAGAACTTGTAACCAACCATCTTAAACAATGACAATTATCCATAACCCATTTAAAGACCAAAAACCACCCACCCCACCTTTTCAAATTATGGGTGTTGTGTTCTTAAAATTACTTCCAGTTGTCTGGGGCAATGGCATCTTTAGGGAATCCTGAAAAGAAAATTTTGGGTTAATTATCAAGTCCTGGGAGAGGCAGCTGTATTGTTTGTTGAGTGTCTGCATCATGGGAAAGTGCAGGACTTCTCTCAAGTCCTTGCTTGAGTAGTCTGTGAGGCTGGATCATCTCAGCTAGCCATCTCAAAATTGTCTTGAGCAGTTTGTAGTCCAAAGCCGATCTTTGGGTGGTGTTTGTAATATTAGTGGTATTATCGTGGTGGAATCATCACTGTGGAGTCTCATCATCTTTTTGGATACTTCAGATATTGCTTAGGGTAAGATTATTCCTATTGTTTACATTTTTTTCCAGGTAGTTCTCTCTTCTTCTTTGGATGCTTATCTGGTCAAATGTCTTTAAATTCTTCAAGATGGTTGTTTTAATTTTCCTGAAAGACAAAAAGAAAATCCTTCCCCAACACTAACTTTGAGGAGGTTTCAAATCTAATCTTTATCAATTTTAATTTATGGTTTCTCCTTAAGTTTTTGTTTTATTTTCTAAAGCTCTTCTATCACACCAAGCAGTATTTTTTTTTTACAAAAGGCATTAGGTTCTCTAATTGCTCTGTGAAGGACTTTCTTCTACGGTGACAGAAAAGGACTGAACAGAATTTGTCATGGAGGCCTGTGAGAGGACCCTCAGGGAGTTTCCTGGTGGCAAAGGCAAAGGATTACCTTGTCTGTCCCTTATTGATCTACATTTGTTAGTCCAACATTTCTTTTTGCCACATTTTCTGCATAATCCAGAAGGGAGGGACATTCTGTTGGAATTATTCCTTGAAAAGACATTGTTTCTAGGAATGTCCTATTTACAGGTCCTTTTTAGGTGACCATGTTTATGGAAATTGAAACATCAGACATTACCAATTTTCTTCAAATGTCTGGATAACACCTCTCCTATCAAAGTATCATCATGGTCATGAGATTCAATATTCATTGTATCTCTGATCCATTCCTCCAAAGGTGCTGATCTTGCCTTTAACAGCCTAATTACCCTTTTGCATTGTGCATTAGCATTTTCAAAAGCCAGAGATTCAATTATTATCTGTCTAGCTTCTGAATTTGGTACCATTCTGTTTACTGCTGAACACATCCTAGCCTAGTCCTACTTCATTGTTCAATGGTCCTAGCCACATCCTTCCACCAGGTTCTCCATTGTAATTGGGGACCAGCTTCTAAAATAGCTGTAACCAAATCCATCTAATCTTTAGGGATAATTCTATTACAAGTTGACCACGAGTTTAAAATCTGCTTCAAAAATGGGGAATTCATACTATATGATACTATAGCTTCTTTGAATCTTGTTAAATCTAACATTTGCACAAGAATCCAGTCAACTCTTACAGAACCTTGAGCATTTTGCAGCTCCTGTAAGGTTACTGGATAGATTAATGTCCTGATTGAAAGCCTTAGGCTGTTTCTCTGTAACCCTATAATGCATGCTGATATTGGTTCACTTTTAAATTCCTCTGTCTGGGTCTGAATTTCTCTATGATCTGTTTTAACAAGTTTTTCAAAAATTTTTAACTTGGCACTCACATTGACCAACTTTTTTAATGATAAAACAAAAATGATCAAAGAAATAGTATTTGTAATTGACATTTCATGAATCTCATCTACATTAATTATCCTCTCATTTAATTGTTGCATTTTCAGACCTTCAATTGTATTATCAAAAAGAGACCAAATTCTCTCCATTGTAAAAATCTTTCCCATTTTCTAATGTGGGAAAAACTTTTCATTTAACTAATTCCTCCCTTTAAGAGATCCCAATTGACTCACCAAATCTGCTGAAAATGACTATTCAGATGATGATGTGGCAGCAGCCTGAGGAAGGGCCTCAGGAAAGCCAAAGGGAAGAAACTAAAGAGCTAACTGTCTGCATGGGGGACCATTCGTACGTAATTAAATCATGTGAGTTTGGGAGCCAAAAAGTTAATGGAGTTTGCTGCAGAGAGGCTGCAACAAAAACTTAGCCAAGGGTAAGGGACTCTGGCCCACATGGGGTGGAGACCTCGGCCACATGCAGCTTGGGCCTGAATGGGGCCTGCAAGGCCAAAGGCAAGTGGCTTTTTTGTAAATTTGTACACCACAGGTTAGATGCCAGATGTTGTTTGAATCTTAGATAGTCTTTTAATTAAAAAACTCAGAGCCAGATATCAAAGCTGAAAGATCAGACAAGCAGAACACCCAGCAACTAGTTCTTTTTTTTAGTGTATTTATTATTATTATTATTATTATTATTATTATTATTATTATTATTGCCTGCAAATATCATATGGTCATTGTTTTTCTCAGCTGAATAGTACTCCATTATATATATGTACCACATTTTCTTAATCCATTCTTCAGTTGATGGGCATCTAGGTTGTTTCCAGGTTCTGGCTATTACAAATAATGCTGCTATGAAATAGTTGAGCATGAATCTTTGTGGTATGAATGAGGGTTCCTTGGGTATATGCCCAAGAGTGGTATCACTGGGTCTTGAGGAAGATTCATTCCCAACTTTCTAAGAAACTGCCATACTGATTTCCACAGTGGTTGTACAAGTTTGCACTCCCACCAACAGTGGAAGAGTGTTCCCCTTGCTCCACATCCCCTCCAGCATAGACTGTTATCAGTGTTTTTGATCATAGCCATTCTGACAGGTGTAAGATGGTATCTCAGAGTTGTTTTGATTTGCATTTC
>LZPO01017594.1:72146-109392 GCA_001675575.1 Neotoma lepida | reverse complement strand
AATCTTCCCGGGTCATCTTCAATTTCTCTCTTCAGTGTTTTAAAGTTTTCATTCATTGTAGAGGTCTTTTGCCTCCTTGATTAGGCTTGTTCTTTTTCTTGAGGCAAATGTAAATTGGGTATATTTCCTGATTTCTTTTTCAGTCTATTAAAGTATTGATGTGAAGACAAGCTACTGATTTCTGTATGTTGGTTTTAATGTTCTGGTACTTGGCTGAAAATCTTCATAAAATCTAAGAGTTTTTTTGTGAAATCTTGGGAGCCTTTTAAGTATAAGATTATAAGAACCTCAATTGGGGATAATTTGAGTTCTTTCATGCCTATTCCTAGGATTTTCATTTTCTTTTTTTTTACTTTTTTCTCTGGCTAAGACTCCCAGCACTTTACTGAAAAAGTTGGAAAAAGTAGACAGTTTTGTTGCATTACGTACTTCAAAGGAAATGTTTTCTGTTATAAGCTATTTGTTCTGATACTGGTCATAGGTTCACTGTAGGTAAATTTTTATGTAAAGTCGTGTTCCCTGTATTCCTCGTTTCTTCTGGCTTTTTATCATGAAGGAGTGAACTTTGCCAAAGGCCTTTTCTGCATCTAATAAGGTAATCATGTGATCTCTGTCCTTGGGTCTATTTATGTTCTATATTACATTTACTGATTTTAATTTTAACCATCCCTGCATCGTGATTGAATGCACGATTGTTGTCTGTCTGTCTGTCTGTTTCTTTATTTGTTTGGGTCAGGATTTTCCTCTGTAGCCCAAACTGGCCTAGAACTATGTAACTCAGGATGGCCTTGAACTCACAACAATCCTTCCACTTCAGATTCCCTGGTCCTGGATTACAGGTGTGAGCCACCCGATCTGTATATGGTATATGATCTCTTCAATGTAACGTGAAGGTTGATTTTTAAGCAATTGATGAAGAATTTTGTAATTATATTCTTTTAATGTTGTGTTCTTATCTGGTTTAGGTCTCAGGATAAATTAACTTTATATACTGACTGTGGCCAATTCCTTCTTCCTTCTATTTTTTATGGATTATTTCTAGGGGTATTGACATTAGTTCTTTAAAGGTCTCTTAAAATTCATCAGTGAGTCCATCTGGCCCTGGCCTTTACTTTGTTGAGAGATTATTACAGTTTCAATCTCATTACTGGGAATAGATAAGTCAGATGTGTTTAGGAACTAATCCATTTGTTCTAGATTTTCTACTTATTAGAATATGGTTTGAGGGTTTTGCTTGGAGTTATTTTATTTTATGAGTGATTTGCTAAAATGTATATTTGTGTATCACATGAATGCCTGTTGCTCATGGAGAACAAAAGAGGGTATAGAATCCCCTGGAACTGGAGTTATAGACCACTGTTGGCTACCATATAGGTGCTGGGAATCAAACCCTGGTCCTCTGTAAGACAATACGTGCTCTTGATCAATAAACCATCTCTCCTACCCCTAGAAGTTTTTGAAAAATATCTCCTAATAATCCTCTGGATTTCATTGGTATCTATTGTAAAGTCCCCCTTTTAATTTCTAATTTTATTAACTCAGTTTGTTTCTCTCTTTTTTCTCCTATCCTGAAAAGAACCAANTTTTTGTTTCTATCATGAAGATTCTTATGTTTGATTAACTGATCTTGCTCTAGAGTTCTTGAAAGTAGTAGTAATATGTATTTTGTGGTATGTGTGTATGTGTATGTGTATCTGTCTGTCTGTCTGTCTGTGTGTCTGTGTGTATGTTTATGGGTTTCTGGTTGCAGAAATTCCCCAACTTTGTCTTCCTGGTCTGATATTGTTTGTTCTGTTCTATCATTTCCATTGATGATACTTTCAGCTATAATTTTTTCATTTGATTCCTGACATTTTATTTTTAATATTTCTGTATTTTCCTTCTCACAATCCCAGTTTCATTGCTCAATTTCTTTCATCCATATTACTACTTTCTTAATGAGATCCTGAACTGATCTTCATTTACCTGCTTAAATGTATACTCTAAAGATGTATTTATTATGTATATAGAAGAGGGTGCTAGATCTCATTACAGATGGTTGTGAGTCACCATGTGGTTGCTGGGAATTGAACTCAGGACCTCTGGAAGATCAGTCAATGCTCTTAACCTCTGAGCCACCTCTCCAGCCCAAGTGTATACTCTAAATTATTGATAGTTTTTACAAGAGGCTTTTGTATCCCTTGTTCAGAATTTTTAAAGGGGTATCTTAAGATTTTTGTTGTTGCTTTATGTATAGTTGTTTATATGTATGTATGTAAAACTATGTGTATACCTAATGACCNTGGAAGCCAGACGAGGCTGTCAGATTCCTGGACTTGGAATTACAGGCTGCTGGGAGCCACCATGGAAGTGCTGGAAACAAATTCATTCTCTCTGAAAGAGCAAAAAGTGCTCTTAAGTGCTGAGTCATCCCTACACCATCTCTCCCCCCCCACTCCCAAATCCTATGGCTGCATTTGAACTGCTTTTGGTTCAGTAATTGAGTTATAGTTTTGGGTGTTCATCTTACTTTGCCCTTTTAGTGATTTTTTAATTTCTACATTGAACTTTGCAGTTCTGTTTGTGAATATCACTTTCACTTTTATTTAGGGATCCTCTTAGTATTCTCTTGGACACTCAGCTGTACCGCTTATAGAGGAGGAAACTAACTACTCTAACAGCTACAATGCCAAAACAAACCTGGTAGAGATACACTTGAAACAGATTAAAGCCAATTGCTATGCCACCTTGATCACAGAACAGAAAATAACAAAACCTAATGTGGTATAAGCTATGAAGTTTAAAAGGGTCAAGCCAAAAATAGTCCATGACTGACATAAAGAGGTCAGAAAATATGGGGAAAGGAAAAGAAAAGAAATGTCAGACAGAACAAAGGAAAAAGTATGAATGAAGAAAATGTTAGAAAGAGGGAGAAAAAAATAGCAAGAGATAAAATCTGATTGCAAATTAAAGAGTAAATATAGAAACAAAATTATACACCCATAAAAAGCGGAATGAAAGGTAAAAACATGAAGCTTTTTTAAAAAAATAGTTAAAAATGAAAGCAATGCTAAAACTATAAAATTAAAATTAATTAATTAATTAATTTTATTGAAAATAGAATTTCCTCTCACATAGTACATCCTGAGCACAATTTTCCCTCCCAATCACCACCTGCCCTCTACCCCTGATCCAAACTCCCTTTGTTTCCTCTTCAGAAAAGAGCAGGTCTCCACGAGATGACAGCCATAACATAACAAGATACAGAAAGACAAAGCAAAAGCCTTCATATTGAGGATGTACAGGCAATCCAATAGGAAGAAAAAAGTCCCAAAAGCAGACAAAAGAATCAGATATACACCCTATCCCACTGTTAGGAGTCCCACAGAAACACCAAGTAATAGCCATAACATACATACAGAGGACTGGAGGCAGACTCATGCAGACCCATACTCCAAGGGGAGGGACCCAATGGAGACCACCAATTTAGACTTCTCTCCACTCAATGTCTGGCTGTGGGTCTCTGCACCCACTTCCATATCCTCCTGAAGGAAACCTCTCTAATGATGACTATGAGTATAGCAAAATACACTAGGAATCATTGTATTTTATTTATTTTATTTTATTTTACTTTTGCTGATTGTGTTTGGTCCTACCCTAGGTCTCTGGGCTACCCAGTTTCTAGCTCCTGGCCATCTAGACAGTGTAGGGCATGATATCTCTCTCCTGCTGTGGGGCTCAAGTTAAACCAAGCATAGATTGGCCACTCCCACAAGTTCTGCACCACCATTGCCTCAGCACATTGTGCAGACAGGATAGATTATAGGACAAAGGTTTTGTCACTGAGTTGGTGTCCAGGTTTTTCTTTCTGTAGCTTAAAAAGTACTTTCTCGTTACAAAGAAATTAGAACTTAGCAGTGAAGCCTTGATACAGGCACCAACTCGACCTCTCTATGTTTGATGAGCTGCATGGATGTTATCCTAGGCAGTGAGGTCCTGCTATGAGTTTTCAGAAAAATGACTGTCTGTCCTAGATCAGCCTGGGTTGTTTAGAAATCTCCATGGGACTCCCGCAGCCTGAGACTCTTCATGAGACAACTCAACAGAATGCAACCTAGTCCCACCACTGGAAGCCTTGCCTGGCTACAAAAGATGGGCAGTTCAGATTCTGTATCCTCCGTTACAATGAGTCCTCACTAGGGTCATCCTTATAGATTATAGGAAGTTTCCATAGCACTAGGCTTCCATACCACCCCCCCAGATAAGATGTCTCCTAATTCCAGCTGTCTCTCCCCATATTCTACCCCCACCTGAGGCCCCAGGTCGTTCTGCAAAATCTGTTCTATTTCCCCTTTCCAGGGATATATATCCCCCCCATTGCCCTCCTCTTTACCTAATCTCTCTGTGTCTGCAGATGGTCTCTTGATTATTGTTGTGAGATATTTGAACATTGTGTGAAGACATATAGCTGTGATTGGTTTAATAAAGAGCTAAATGGCCACTAGCTAGGCAGGATATATAGGCAGGACTTTCAGGGTCAGAGAGGATTATGGGAAGAAGAAAGATGGAGTTGCCAGACAGACATAGAGAAGAAAGAGGAGGTGCAAGATGGAAGGGAGGTAAAGCCATGTAGCAGAATATAGGTTAATATAAATGGGATAATTTAAGTTATAAGAGCTAGTTGAGACAAGCCTAAGCTAAAGGCCAAGCTTCCATAATTAGAAGAAGTCTCTGTGTCATTATTTGGGAGCTGGTGATCCAAAGATAGTCCAACAAGGAAGCTTGCTACATATGGCACCCAACATCTGACCACATATATCCACATATGGCCTCAGAAAGCTCAAAAAAAAAGTTCCAAGCAAGTGGCTTCCTGGTGACCATGGTCTTGGGTAGGCTCTGCATACAAAGGCACCCTTCTATTAAGAGGCCCTGCTGTGCAGCTGAGCACTTGAGCAGACAGTGCTCTAGGTAAAAATGCCTGCCACATCTCAGACTCAGAGCTGGAGTGGTAAATATGGCTCCCACCAGTGCCTGCATGAGGCTAGGCTCTCAGGGAACTGAGAGGGGTAGAGCCAGCTGCCAGAGCCATGTGGTGGTAGCCTAGCAGTTTAAAGTTTGTCTCCCATGGTCAGAGAATGCTGCAGTCATGCAATACATTCAAGTCCGGACTGAGAAAACCTCTAAACATACTTGTATGCTTAAAAATGTGCTTAGATGATAAAGAAAAAAAAAGAAAATAAGTGTAGACAGTCATAGAAAAATAGTTTAAAAATAATAAAGTATTTAAAGAGGGGGCAAAGTAATATAAAAAAATCCACATAAAGATAGGAAATACATAGGGTGTCTGGGTCCTGTATGGTGTTTCATTGACTTTGAATTTTTAAATGCGATTATACNAAAATCATTAGCTGCTGAGAGATGTTGGCTTATGGAAACTGCTAAATTAAACCAATGTATATATTTTTAAAATGTTTTAACTTCAAAATGGAAGTCAGAAAATACATTGTGTTGAGGGAGAGGTTATACTTTTGTTTTCCACAAGAAACAAAAAGTTATGGCTCTCTTCAAAATTAATAAAGATCAGATTTGATTGGGACAGAACTCCTAAGGATCTTGGCTACAGACATGAGGGAAAAAGCCAAGAAAGATTGCAGGACAGGTAATGTATATGCTGATCCCTAGGCATGTGAACAGCTCTAAGACTTGATGAGACATGATAAATCTTGTTGGCTAGAGAATCCTCTTAACTTATTATTACATGCCATCCTTTCATATGGCATGGATAGAGGTTTGGCTATACAGTCCAAATGGACTTATAAAGTTAACAGATGCCTCTTACCTGCTCAAACATAGAACAAAAAAAATCATCTTTAACTGACTTGTGCACACCACANATTCCATACTTGTGTTAATGCAGATATATATGTTACCATTAAATGTTTGTGTGTTTTCAGAAAGGAAAAAAAGACCAAACACCTGTGGAGGCCCACAAAGGTTTTCTAGTGAGATCTGAGTGTGCTTTACCCAGCAGGGCTACATTAGAGGATGGATTACTTGACCACATGTGTGGTTACCAGGTGATTGGAAGGGTTTTCACTTGGCTGTGCTAGGGGGAGGTTTTTTGCTCCACCCCTTGGTTCCTATAAAAGGCCCTTTAAAAGAGACAGAAGGGGCTGGTGGATAAGGATCTAGGCCTCCTGAGGCCATCCTGTGTTTCTATCTGTTTCTTTCCCCTCTATCTTGCTATCTAAATATTTCTCACTTCTCTATCCTCAAGAGTATCCTTGGGGGAAAATGTGGGAGCTGGTCTCCCACAAACACCAATGAAGACAAGAAGCCTAGGTGATCTGGCCTCTCAGAATGCCTCTGTTTCAGTTTCCTCAGAATTCTCTTTCCAAAATTATTTTAAAGCTGCTAGCTGAGATGGCCCAGCCTCACAGACTTCTCCAGCCAAGATTTCAGATAAGCCCTACATTTTCCCATTAAACAAAGACTGTACAATAAAAGCTACAGCTAGCTCTCCTAGGACTTGGCCATTATCCCAATGTTCTCAGAGTCCCCTAAAGATGCTGTCATCCCAGATAGTAAGAAGCAGTACGGAGAATACAACACCCATATTCCAAAGAGGCAGGCTGGTGGTTTTTGGTTATTCAATGGATTATGGATGTTTATCATCATTTAGGGGAGTTGATTACAAATTATTTTTTTGTCATTGTCAGGAAAAAGCTGAAAAAAAGTGATTGGATTCAGGAATCTGTTTTTGAAAGGAAAAGGGAGGGGATATAGTATAGAAATGTTGGGATAAAATGGTGGATTGTTGAGTCTACTTTTGATAACTACTAGTCTCAAATACTTTACATTGGTATGGGGTTTTGTATATTGATACAAATTTAAGGTTATTTTTCTTATACTTTATATACATTTCTACTCTTGTTTAAGGTATTGTACCTATGCAGCTCATTTAAAAATGTTAAGTGTTAGTCTTTGAAAAGTATTTAGGATAATAAAGAAGGACAGGTCAGTAGTTAGTCATCTATAACAATCAAGCTTATAGTCATGTTAGGTATGTTTTCAAGGTCAAACAGAGATATATTTTAAGTAGATGATCTTCAAACACTTCAAAGACCTACAGGATATAGATTTAAAATATTTTAATAACATAAGGCTTTTCATGACAGTAAGATACATCTGCTCCTGGCAATACCAATCTATGTCAAAGAAGGCTGAGGGGCATTGAAGAACCTCCATATAGAATTTGCTTTCTTTGTGTCAAAGTTAGCCACTTGGCAAAGAAACTGCCCTTGCCTCAACTGCTGACAGTATGCTCTCCAAACTGGATAAGCAGGACACAAAAGAAATTGTTGAACTTTGTCAAGACAAGGTAGGACAGCCCTTCAAAATTCCTGCTTCACAAAAAAAGTCTGTTAGATATTCTAGGTCAGTAGGCTGAAGATGGATACCCTAACATTGCAGAGGAACTTTAGTTGACTGCCCAGGTAGCCAGCTATTTCTGTCCTAACTATAGTTTTGAAAATTCATTGCTCTGCACTTCATGTTTACTCAGGTAATATTATATCCTTCTTAGATCAACTCTGATGGAGTTGAAGATCATCTTATAGTTGCAGTTTTTGTTGTTACCAAATTCAGAAAGTAAACTTACATAAGAGATATATAGTATATAAGGCTAAGACACATAAAAGCTTAAGTTGTTATTCTGGGAAAATGTTTTGAAGTCTAAAAAGGTAGTTTTGGGTTGGTAATAGAAGTAAGAATAGAAATTAAATTAGGTACAAAACTTTGGACTCACCAAGACAGGATGATAATGGGGTGTTTTCTTTGAATTTGCCAAAATCAGTGGACTGGACATTGGAAATATAATTCTTACCTGATAAATGTTCTTCTTGCATATAGTTTTACTACATTAGAGTTAAAATTTTCCTTTTTATTTAGACAAAAGGCAGAAATATTGTGGGATATTTGTACACTGTGTGCAGATATACTGCTGTCATTGGTTTAATACATAGCTGAATGGCCACTAGTTGGGCAGGAGATATAGGTGGAAGTTCCAGGAACAGAGAGGACTCTGGGAAGAAGAAAGGTGGAGTTGCCAGACAGACACAGAGAGGAAACAGGAAGTGNAAGATGGAATACAGGCAAAGCCATGTGGCAGAATGTAGATTAATATAAATCAGCTAATTTAGGTTATAAGACCTAGTTGAGAGACGCCTAAGCTAAAGGACAAGCTTTCATAATTAGAAGTCTTTATGTCATTATTTGGGAGCCCGAAATCCAAAGATAGTCCAACAAGAAAGCTTGCTACAGATTATCATTTATTTAATTGCTAATATCCACTTATAAGTGGATACATATCATATTTGTCTTTCTGTGTTTGGGTTATCTCATTCAGGATGATTTTTTTTCTAATTCCATCCATTTGCCTGAAAATTTAATGATGTCATTTTTTTAACAACTGAGTAATACCCCACTGGGTAAATGTACCACATTTTCTTTATCCATTCTTTAGTTAAGGGACATCTAGGTTGTTTCCAGTTTCTTGCTATTATGAATCAAGCTGCTAAGAACATAATTGAGCAAATGTCCTTGTGGTAGGATGGAGCATCCTTTGGGTATATGCCAGAGTGGTATAGCTGAGTCTTAGGAAAGATTCCCAATTTTCTGAGGTACCACCATATTAATTTTCAAAGTGGCTATAAGAGTTTGCACTGCTACGAGCAATGAAGGAGTGTTCCTCTTGCTCCCCATCCTCACCAGCATGAGCTGTCACTTGTGTTATCCATACTAGCCATTCTGATAGGTGTAAGATAGAATTTCAAAGAANTTTTGATTTACAGTTCCTTGATATCTAAGTATATTGAACATTTCTTTAAATATTTTTTCTGCCATTTGAATTTCTTTTTTTTTTTTTTGAGAATTCTTTGTTTAGATCTTACCCTATTTTTTAATTGGATTACTTGGTTTTTCTGATATATAATTTCTTGAATTACTTTTATATTTTGGATATTAGCCCTCTATCAGATGTGGAGTTGGTAAAAATCTTTTCTAATTTTGTAGGCTGCCCCTTTGTCCAATTGATNGTGCTCTTTGCCTTACAGAAGCTTTTCAGTTCCATGACATCTCATTTATTAGTTGTTAATCTTAGTACCTGTGCTGTTGGTGCTCTGTTCAGAAAGTCATCTCCTGTGCCAATGCATTCAAAGCTATTCCGCACTTCCTCCTCTATCAGGTTCAGTGTGTCTGATCTTATGCTGAAGTCCTTGATAGACTTAGACTTGAGATTTGTGCAGGGTGATAAATATTTGCATTCTTCTACATTTGGATATCCAATTTGACCAGCACCATTTGTTGAAAATGCTTTCTTTTTTACAGTGTGTATTTCTGGCTTCTTTATCAAAAATCAGGTGTCCATAGGTGTGTGGATTTATGTCTGGATATTTAATTCAATTCTGTTGATCAATGTGTCTATTTTTATGCCAATACCATATGGTTTTTATTACTATAGCTCTTTTATTACTATAGTACAGTTTTAAATCAGGGATAGTGATACCTCCANCAGTTCTTTTCTTGTTCAGGATTTGTTTTTTAGCTATTCTGTTTGTTTTTGTTTTTATATGAAGTTGAGAATTGCCCTTTCAAATTCTATAAAGAATTATGTTGGAATCTTGATGGGGATTGTGTTGAATCTGTAGATTACTTTTGGTAGAATGACCATTTTTATTATGTTAATCTTAGGATCCATGAGGATGGGAGATCTTTGCATCTTCTAATATCTCTTCTTCAATTTCGTTCTTCAAAGACTTGAAGTTTTGTCATATAAGTCTTTCACTTGCTTGGTTAGTTACCCCAAGATATTTTATGTTATTTGAGGCTATTATGAAGGAAGGGTGTTTGTTTCCCTGATTTCTTTTCCAATCAGTTTGTTATGTGTTGATTTTTTAAAGTTAATTTTCTATCCAGCCACTTTGCTGAAAGTGTTTCTCAGTTGCTGGAGTTTCCTAGTCTTCTGGCAGGCATGACCTGCGTTTGAGNAGGGGGTGTCTTTCTGAGTTGGGGGCTGCGTCATAGCAATGTAGTGGGGGGAGACAAAGAGGTGGATGATCTGTGGAATCCAGAGGAGGCTTAGACTAGGTAGGGTTGGAGGTGGGGGTAGGGCATAAGGGGATGGAGGTGGGAGTGGGTATGGGAGGGCTACAGCTGGTGTTCTCTTGTAGCACTAGGGGTGGCCCTGAGAATTGGGTCTAGGGGAACACAGAGAATGGAGAAGGTCCAAGGGCAGGCTACCTGGTATTCTGGAAGGTGTGACCTGAGGTTCAGCCAAAAAGACATTTTTAATAACAAAATCAAAGGATTGAACAGTGGGTCATGGGTTTGACATCTCTCATGGTACCTAAGTCTGAGGATGGGTGGTCTTCCTGCAGGGATACCCTTGAAAAGTTTCCTACTGACCTACAGCTTGAGAAGAGCCCCTCTGAGATGTCTTCTGCCCAGAGTTGAGGAAAGCCTGCCAATCAATGGAGCAGACTTGTATACTGGAGCAAAGGACATCCACATCCAAACACCAGATGGGTATCTTGTCAGCCATATGTGTGATCTTGAACATGATATTCACAATAATATGGGCTTCAGATGCCCTTGTAGGTCAAGCTAGATACTATTCCCACATGGAGGATGCAGGGGCTCAATGCATGTTTGCATCCCTGCTGAAATTTTGTTTACTTGTTTTTATCAGCTGGACACAGCTTAGTTCCATGGACATTTGCTTCTCTTTCCCAAATAATTAAAGATCTATCTCTAAAGAGGCACAGCATGGATATCTTTGCTCAATTTGTTTATATCTGTAACTCTCTTCTCCTTTCCACTCATGTGGCTGAAATGATCATTCATATCAAATGCTGTGCATAGTACATGCTCACTAAATGCCCATTATATTCTTACTCTGCAGTAATTTGTACAGCAAAGAGATGCCAATATGGCAATAAAGNCGAATTCCATCAGACCAGAATTCTCCCAAGAAGATTTTCTATAGGGAAGGTAGAAAAATAAGCTTAACTTTTATTAATTGACAGTAGTAGGAAGAATATTACAGAATAAGGGGAAATTGATTGTTAGACTTTCTGCCTATAGAGGTTATATGCTGCTGTGTTTAGTGCTTAGCCTGTACAACCTCATTGAATTCTTATAATTATTTTCAAAGACAAATGCTATATTTTGTCCTATTTTACAAAAGACAAAGACCTGGAGGAATTAACTGACTTGCCTGTGGGATGGTAACTATTAAAAATTCAACCCAGGATCTGTGTTCAATGATGTCAGGCTTTAAAGTCTGTGGTTCTTACNACTGGGCTGGCTGAATTACCAAACATTCATCCATTCCTACCATGAGTAGCTATTTTGGAGCCTGGGAACATAGAGAAGAACAATGCAGGTAAACTATTCCAATAATTTACATGCTGGGGAAAGAATTAGCAAGTAAGTGAGTGGTCTCAAAAGTAAATGAAATAAATGCTGAAATGAATGCCAGAATAAAGAAATATTGAGATTTGTCTGTGAAGAAGGAGCTGCTCTAGACAATACGGGTTGTAAGGTTGCTGTTAGCTAGGCATAGCATGGCCAGAACCTAATAAGCGGAGGCATAGGCAGAAATACTCAGTCAGGAGGAATAATAGCAAGTCCAAAGAGAAATGCCTGGATTGTTAGAGGAAGAAACNGAGTAGGCTGGAACCAGGAAGAGCTAGGATGCAGTTAGGAAAGTAAAGCTGAATGTGAGGCTCCCTGGAAGCCCCTGTGGCCACAGAGCTTTTGTCATTCCAATAAAAGAGGCAGGCTTTTGGAGAGGAAGGTGGGTCCTACAAAAGTGAAGCAGAGATGTTCACAGAGCAAAATGAGCAAGGTACTGTTAACTTCAGTGTTTTTATATAACTTTCTCCTTGTGGTTCAGTGAATCAGTAGGTCNGTAGGTCAGTAGGTTCAGTAGGACATTGTCAACCCACATATCTACTTTCTGCTGCTAATCATACAGTGGGTAAAAAGATTAATATATGTGTATCTATTTATTTGTCTATCTTTCTGATATATATTTGGATCCAGAGGCTGGATCTGGTGAGTACCCCCACAATACACCATATTACTGTTGAAAACATCACACGATGAGAGAAAGAAGTACAGGAAGAATAAGAGAGTGGGTAAGAGAGAAGACTAAATTTATTCTATCAAAATCCCTTTCTGTGATAACCAGCCTATCCCCATGATAATATTACTAACCCATTGGCCAGGGCAGCTCTGCTTAAAAGTCTCAGCCATTAATACCTCATGATGGTAATTAAATTTCAACACAGTTTTGGAGGTGAGGTTCAAGGCTTAGTATTCTGACATGGAGAGACAGATTTTAACCCATTTAAGAGTCTATTTGATTGCATGTGTTCCTGTGGGAGGGGGGCATACATGTTTGGGGTAGCATTTTCCTTACTACAGATTAAATAAATGTTCTTGGTTGTTGTGAACTTGGAAGAATAGAAGCTAGAGGTCGGCAGTCATCACTGACAACTGAATGCTCCATGCTGGTACTGCTCAGTACATGATAGAGGTGTGGTGGTCAGGGAAGGAGTCTACTCAAATCCAGCACCATCCCAAAGCTGTTCTGGCATCTGAGCAGATGTAATATGGGCCTAGAAAAATGNCAAACATGAGGTTACAAATTTAGCTTCAGCTGAACAGACTTACGCTCTTGGGCTCTCCCATGGTCTAGAGCCCAGGACTAAAGTAGAAGAGGCAGTGGAAACCAGGAAGGAAGCTCACCTGTGCAGATAGGAGCCTAACCAGCTCTCTGCATGCTGTGTTATTCTGGGTATTCATGGGTGGCAGCATGCAAAAGACAATAGAGGAAAATTTTGTGGGTAAGCTTTAAAGATATGGTTACCCTGGATGCCAGCATGGGATAGGAGAGAATTAGTTTTGCAGGAGGAGATTCTGGTTATGTCTGGGTGCAGTTTGGGGCCCCAGGGAACCAGCTAGAGTGAAGAGATTTGGAAATGAGTAGAGGATTTTATATGTGGTTTTGGAGATATGGTGATGGGACTGTGGGTCTAGGATACAGGTCCCCCAAAGGAATGAGGCTCTCTGTGGTGAAGCAGAATGCCATGTTCTCCTTTTATTTGACTTTCTCTGCTTGTGACCCTTTGACCCTCTAACAACCCATTTTTTTCTGAATACTACATGATGGAAAACACAAAATGAAGGCTGAACCCAAGTACTTCATCTGCTGTTAGTTTCCTTAATTGTATTTCCTACACATTCTTTATAAATAGATTTTAAGCAAGACGCTATGTTCTTTAAATTGTGCATTTCTGTTGTTATGGAAACGACTGCTTTTATTTCTCCTACCTTCTCCTCATATCCCCTAGTTTAGCCATAAAATAGGAGTTATCACCCACTCCTTCAGACAGATGAATTATCTAGTAACATTGATCTTTAAGACAGTCTCCATGAGTGGGTCAGAATAACCTGTGTCTGACATCTCTGTAAGAAAGCATCAGGTGAGCAGTAGATGTGGTCCATCCAGGGTAACTCTTCAAATAAGTGACTCACTGCACAAATCAGAAACTGTTGGAACTCAAGAGGAATCTCAAAAGTGATAATCCTCATAATAGTAATTTCAAATCACCTTCCTGTGTGCATTCAATGCATTAATTAGTCTCTAAAGGAACCTTGGAATTAAATCATTTGTTCAGAAACACTTACCAAACATTAATGCAGAGCTGGGGCAGACACAGATGATCATTACAGATCAATGCACAGTGCTTGTCACATAAGAGTCTCAGCAAAGATTATTTACCTGAGAATGAATAAAACTGTTCCCTCCTCCAGGCTCTGAAGGGTATGCACATTGATGGTGATGCTGTTCCAGGCACATGCTTATCTATGTGTATGTACCGAATGTTGTGGGAGCAGATGCATATTCACAACACTCCTCATTTACTGTTTTGTAAGAAGGAAGAAAATTAAAAACATGGTTATTCAGAAATGTGTCACACTTCGCTCTGAACTGAAGCATTCTAGCTTGAGAGGAAGCTCTTAATGACTTAGGAAGTAAACAATTCTACTGTTTNAGAAGTTTCTAAATCTTACCAGATACTCAAGGTCATTCCTTCCTCAAGATAACAAAAGCAATAAAGACTGTTAAGGAGAAGACTCTTTGACTTGTTGAGCTGCCTGTAAGTCCTGCAGAGAGCTCTAGGGTTCCAGCTTTCATGAGTTCTCACCCACACTGGTGTGGGCTTTTCTGATGCAACTGTCTTTGAGTCATCCATGCTACTGTAAATAACCCCATATTTATACTCATTTAAGTAATCCCAATAAACTCAATGCTTCACTGAGTTGGACTTTGGTGGTATTGTTACTTGGTCTGTTTTATATTCTCTAACTGAGCTGAGTAGACATTTGTTTACATCTCCTCAGGAANAGTGTCACAAAACAAAGGAAAGAACTCACTATAGGACCCAAGTTTCCAAAATTCTCTGGTAGTTTTTTGTTTGTTGGTTGGTCCATCACACTGACTCTAAAAGAATGGTTCAGATTTGGGTTGGTATTATGGATTAAATGTTTGTGCCATCCAATTATGTGTTGAAGCCCTGAAGCCTTACTGTGATATATTAGGAGGTGGAGCCTTTAGGAGGTAATTAGGTTATGAGGGTGGATCCCACATAAATAAGATTAGTGCCTTCATAAAAGACGTCTGGGAAAGGGGAGCTTGTTAGTATTTTGCTGGTATTTTGCAGCGCTGTGGTTACCATGCAAGAAAAGGTCACAAGGCATGACAAAACCCAGTATCAGAGCTTTATCAGAAAGTGGGGGGGGGAGATGGCAGGGAGAGAGAGAGAGAGAGAGAGAGAGAGAGAGAGAGAGAGAGAGCGCTTGCGAGGCTGCATGTGGAGAGAGAGAGAAGAAGAGAGACAAGGAGAGGGAGGAAGAGTC
This sequence comes from Neotoma lepida, assembly GCA_001675575.1. Classification (NCBI taxonomy): domain Eukaryota; kingdom Metazoa; phylum Chordata; class Mammalia; order Rodentia; family Cricetidae; genus Neotoma; species Neotoma lepida. The sequence goes on along the minus strand of LZPO01017594.1, from coordinate 94,425 downwards.
AGGATTCCCTTTGCACATGCATGAAGTGTGAATGTGAAGTTACTTAGCTGGGGGAGTGGCCAGGAATTCCATCATTTCATACTCTTTGCTTATTATAAAAAAAAGCAGGTGAACAGGAGTGGGGGCACCGTGTCTCCCAAGAACTGCTTCCAGCTGACTTGATGTGCGTCGGAGTTCTTGGGGTTGGGAAGGGGTCTTCTGAAGTAGCCAAGGTGTCCTGGGATGGTGGGTTGTCCTCTGCTGCTTTGGAGTTGTCCATCTTTCTCGGCTTGGGAGTCTGGCTGCTTGTGTCTGAGAGAGTGCTGATGAGACAGAGAAAAGCTTAGAAAAGTTTTTAACCTTTGTGGGGGATCCCCAGGGTGAGGGAGGGGCTCCTAGGGTGAGAAAAACTTTGGGTTATACTTAATTTTGAAGCAGATCCATTTTGTCCTGATGAATTCAAGTTGATTTCTTGAGTTTAAAGAAATTTTTTAAACATATTAAGAAGCAACCCAGGCCCTCTTTGGTCTGTGGTGTAAATACCTTTGCACTGGTACTGTTTCTTACTGCCTGGATGTATGCTTGATGGCTCTTGTCCTTCAGCTCTATGGTGATGGACCCTGTAACAATTAACTGAGAAGTTAATTAGGAGAGGGAGCCAGGAAGGAAAAGCTTGTGGGTTGGTACCTCGTTCTTGTGGAATTGGTCATCTGGAACTTGAGAGACACTGTGTATGAGGAGGAGAAGAGNCCCTGCTGACAGGTCTGGAATAAGGCACATGGGGGGAGCAAAAGAAAGCTCCTATCTTGGCTAGAAAATCTCTTCCCATTAAGGGCACAGGGCAGGTTGGCACAACTAAAAATGTGTGGGTGAGGGGGATACCCCTAAAAATACAGTTAAGTGGTGGGGTCTGGTGAGGTGGGTAAAGCTGTCCCCCTATCCGGCAATAGGGAAATAAGGAGAGGTAAACCCCAACTCTAAGACTCCTCCAGGACTGAGTGAGTGGCTCCAGCATCCAAAGGGAAGGTGATGGATTGGCCCATGTTGTAATGGCTATCTCAGGATCCCTGTGAGTCCATGGCCAAAGCCTAGGAGATTCTGGTCTGATGCTCCCATGCCACTAGGTGTACGAGAGCAGTCAGTGTCTCTTGGTGGCACTTTGGACAAGGCCCAGTTTGGCCCACATGGGGCAAGGCAGGCACAAATCTCAGTGGCCTTTTCTGCCACTTAAAACAGGGACCTGGAAGCCTTTAGGCAGCCGCTAGTTGGATGGCATGTTCCAGCATTTGGCAGTTTTGTTTTCNGGCTTTGTCATTTTTCCCATGGTACCTTGAATGCCATGGCTAAGACTCTGCTTGTGGATGTGAGAGGNGCACTCTCTACAAGATGGTTAAGTCAGCCCTGATGCCAGGATGTTCTGTGAGACATGGAATGGATTTTATTACATATAGTTTACTGGTTTGAGGACAGTCTTAGGAAGACTTGCCAGAAGGCAGTGTATAAACTGATCTCTGGCTATAAAGCTATCTGGGTTATTTTAATCCCAAGGTGGGTCTTAATCAGAAACTGCCTCAGCCCTGGGCGGGTGGGCAGGATTGGTTTGGTGAAAACTGTTTGCATGCATCCTAGCCTGCTTCCAGACTTCTCTATTTTTTAGGGCAGCTCGAGAAAGAGTAACAGGAAGAATGAAAGTGGGAACCAGAGTTGGGCAGTTGGAATGACCTGCTAGATACCATACAGTCCACCCAGTACAGAGAGCGGAGCAGAACAGATAGGCTGAAGTTGGAGTTCCGGAGAACCCGCCATTACCAGGGCAGAGCAGAAGGCAGATAGGCGGAAGTTAGAGTTCCGGAGAACCGGCCATTACTGGAGCATGGAATTTCTTTAGATCCACCCAATACCAGAGCTGAGCGGAAGTTAGACAGGCAGAAAAGTTCTTTGGAGTCAGAAATTCCCCAGGGTTAGCTTACATGTGGGCAGAAGAGAAAGACTAAGAAAGGTGCTTAGGTAGAAAGCTTGAAGATAAGGTAACTCTTTTTATTTGCCCAGTTGTCGAAGAAATTAGTCCAAGCAGCCATTAAGCAGCCATATTTCTCAGAGGAAGGGTTGGAGAAAGAAGTCTTATGTCTCATGACTGCAGCTGAGAGAGAGAAAGAAAAAAAACCACAACGAACCAAGGCAAGGTCCTGGACGCTAAGCCAAGGTATATAAAGTAAAAAGAAAAGAAAATTCAATGACCCTCCAACGAGGTCCCCGACGCAAGGAGGGTGGGTCTATAAATAGGCATAGAAAGAAGTAATGACCCAGTACCAGGTCCCTGATGCTAGCTAGAATGGGTCTCGGGCACAGGCCATTTCTCGATTAGTCAAGCAAGAAATGAGGGCCCCCTTTTGCTTGCATAGGCAGTGACCCCCTAGGAGTCCATGGCATTTACCACTTTGTCAAGTCGGTGAAATATGTGGGCCCTACGCAGCCTGAGGATGCAGCGCGCCCAACAGTGAGAAATAGATCTCAGGCTACAGTTGTGGAAGTGGCAAGAAAAAAAAAAAACAACTCACCATTTTGGAGCAACCGGTGTGTGCAGAGCAGTTTGGCAGCAGCTGGCAAATGAAAAAGCAGCAGTTGTGGGTAGAGCAGAACCTCGGCACAGGGTCCCAGGCAGGCGTAGGAGAGTTCTGCCGCCGGGAGAGCCTGACTTGTCTTGGCACCAAATGTTTGTATTTTGTAGATGTTAATATTTTGCAGTGCTGCAGTTACTTTGCGAGAAAAGGTCACAAGGCATGACAAAACCCAGTATCAGAGCATTATTAGAAAGTGGGGGGGGAGAGATGGTGGAGAGAGAGGGAGATAGAGAAAGAGAGAGGCAGAGAGAGTGCATGCTGCTGCACGTGGAGAGAGGAAAGAGGAAAGAGGAAGAGAGACAAGGAGAGGGAAGAAGAGGCAGGATTCCCTTTGCACATGCGCAAAGTGCGAATGTGAAGTTACTTAGCTGGAGGAGTGGCCAGGAATTCAAACAGAGCTTGCTTGTGTTTTCTACCATATGAGGACACCTTGACAGGACTCTGTCTATGAACCAGAAAATAATCTTTCAGTCTCTCATTGAACACCAAATCTGCTAGTTCTGTGAAGCTATAAGATATGAACATTGTTTAAGTCACTCATCCTGTGGTGTTTTGCTATAGCTATCTTAATGGCCTAAGATGCCAAAGACTCTTGTTCAGTCATGCTTCAAATTCTGTAGGAAGGAAGGGAANGGCGTGCAGCATGGGGACAAAAGATTGTTGTTAACCCCAGATTCTCAAGTGCACAAGAACAGCAGACTGGAAGGGACTCCATGCTCTGGCAGAGCCCCTCTAGAGCTGTGACCCCAGAGGGGCATTTCTTCATCAGCCTGGAGATCCATAGTGTGCCTGGGTCAGGCAGCTCTGAGCTATGTGAGCTCCCTCCACCGCCTCACCCCTCTCTCCCCTCCACCAGCTCCAGCACCACATAGCAAAGTCTCTACCCTGTGGCTCCCCGTGCAGAGGCTGGCTTTAAACCTGTTGAGTCCAGGCTGTGATGCCCACCCCAGTGCATGGCCATGCTGAGTCCCCATGGCTGCTGACCATGCTATGCTATACTACAACAATGAGCTCCCCTGCCTGCTGCCTGCACTCCCAGCCAGAGAGCAAGGAGGAAATAGGGCAGGAGCACTTTCAGTCTGTCCCACCCAACCAAAGGGACCCTCTGTCCCTTCTGCTGGCCATCCAGCCCCAAAGGCTATCAATGCACAGCTTCCTTCAGGAGTCACAATGTACATACTCAAGCCCAGGCATAAAACACACATACCTGTGGCCACATTTCTCACACATTCATATATTCATATAGGCAGGCATTCCAACATAAAGACAAATAATTTTCCCAGGGAAACAGTGTCAACTGACCACAAACAGATGTGCGACTCTCCACCCCACTACAGATCTGAGGCCATCTATTCTCAATCAAACAGATGTGGGGGTCTCCTCCCCACTACAAATAAACAGATGTGGGGTTCTCTGCCCCCACTCCTGGGGTTTGACATGCCTTTCAGGCTCTTGTGATCACAGTGCTCTGGTGTGTTGTTGTACCCATTTTGAGAAACCCCCAGAGACCACCAAGAAGCTGTCCTGGCCAGTGGGGTCCTCAATGGAGACCCTAGAAGGGGGGACGGCGAATGAAAGGGACAAGAGACACGAAGAATGACAGCAAGACAGGATTCTAATCAAGCTGCAAAGTTTATTTTTTCACCAATTGATTATATAGTGGGAGCTTGTGCTTGAGGGCATGGGTCAGGACAATTAGGTTGCTAGGTAACCTGACTGCAAGATGTTTTCNTGGGAAGGTCAGGATAGCAGATGTCCCTGACTGACAAAAAGATAAGGAAGTACCAAGCTGTTTTTGCTGAAGGCACTTAACAAGAATTCTGGAAAAGGAACCTGTTACTCAGGAAACAGAAACTGAAGATTACCTGGGCTAAGATAGCTTAATTATAGCCAATACAGGTTTTGGCCTCTGGCAAGAAGCCAGTTTCCGATGCAAGCTCTTAAGGGTCCTTTTATTGTCAGGTTCAACCTGGGCCACCATCAAGCAGATGGAGGGAAATGTGGCAGCAGGTGCTAGCCCAGGTGTAAAGAGTTTTTATAGGGAAAAACTGCAAGCTGGAAATTGGCAACTTGGGATTGGGTAGAAGGGGTATGGGGCAAGGTGATTTTTTTGAAACTATTGGTCTAGACTTTGAGTGTGAAACCACATTTGAAACCATTGGGTTAGACTTTTGGCAGGGAACCACAACCTGCTGAACAAGATTATCTGGACTGCTCAGCAGGATTATCTCGATATCTTCAAGGGTCATAAACCACAGACAGAATGTCTGCAGGAGCCCTGTATCTGTTCTAATTGTCATGGCATATTCCTGAGGTCCTTCCTGGAACTGAGTACAGCAAGTGGTCTAAGAATGTGGCCCTACCCTAAGATGGAGTTTGTATTGCCTTCACAGTGTCTGCCCTTAACCATTTCTGATCACAATCACTGACTTAGGCTAGCCACAGAAACAAAACTGAACACAGACAGACAGACACTTAGCAGCTGGTTTCAGACTCTACAGGCAGTGGTCCTGGTGGGCTTGGGGGATCCCAGATGAGCCCCCAAATGTTATGCCCAGATTTCAGGGACCCCCAAAAGACCACCATGGAGACTGAATCCCATATGTAATAGCAAAGAGCCTTTATTTTCAAGCTCAGAGCTTGGATTCTCTGTCAGATGCAGCAGTGAGAGGAGAGAGCCTAGAGCCCAAGCAGGGTGGGGTTTTATTATAGCAGAGGTTGGGGTGAGGGGATTTCTAGGGTTCAGGACCCTGATTGGCTAACATTTGTCTAGGGGTATAGGGAATGTTTAGAAAGTCAGGTATTTCCTCTTAGATGCAGGCCCCACTGGGTGGGGTCAGCTTATGGCTTTTCCTGGATCCAGGTGTTGCCAGCCAGAAGCTGTGTCTGGGCCTCTAAGCCTGTCATAGCAGCTGTTTTGAGCCCCCCCCCACCATAGGTCTCTAGTGGGGTTTGAGATTATGCACCTATTTAGGGTACAAAATGTATTATGTTTAATATCAAGAGCTTACAATATCATTTGACAACTACAAGGATCAAGTCTATTATTAAGTCAATTAAAAACTTTTTTTGAGTGTACGGTCCTCCAATCAATCTGCAGGGTGCTGGTGATATGACAACAAAGATCAATAGCACATGTTCCTAAGGCTTATGTTCAGGTGCAGGCATGAAAATAAACAGGTTGTATTGGCTATATTCTATTCTATGACAAAGTGACCTATAGAGAAAAAACAAAATTGAGGAAGAATAGATAGGCAGTGTCATTGATGGGGAGAGTTGCAATTATAAGTGGGAATTTTAGGTATGACTCTTGCTACAAAGTTAAAGTAAATATAAAAGAATAATGATATTCAAAAAGAGTATTCCAAGAAGAGAATTAACAAGTGTGAAAGTCCTGAGGCAGGAAGGAGTCTGATTAGCCATTCCTTGAAGGTGTGCCCGAGACATAGACCGCAATAAGATATGAGAAAGAAATAAGCTCCAACAAGAAATTGTAAGAACTTTAGCTTTTACTGGAAGTGAAAGGAATTTTTTTTTTCANTTGGTTGAGTACAAGAGCAATAGGATCTCACTTGTATTTTAGCAGACTCTTTATCCTGGCTCCTGTTGAGAACAAACAATGAGGAGCAAGCAGGGAAACAGCAGGAAGATCAATCATCCCCATCAATCAAAAAAAGTCAACATTTTACCTCCATCTTCCTGGGGAGCTCCTCCCCCAGAGTCAGCATCATGGAAACTCAGAATCATTTCACAAAGCTGTTTTCTCTAGAGTAACCCAACTTCCCAGTACAGTAAATCAAGAAGTCCCTCAGAGAGCTAGCTGGGCTAGAGGATACTCATCATTCTGTGGGTGTACGGCTGGCAAGGAGCTCGGAGATAGAGAAAAAAGTACCAGAAAGGGTGTTTAAATTAGGAGCCACTTGGCAAGTGGAAATGAGTTAAGTTCAGCCAATTACTGACTGGTTTTATGTTATGGGACCTGAATGTTCTAAGGCTCAGCCAGTTGAAACCGTGTTTCAGGAATGAGCAAATTATAGATGGCTCTGTGTTTCTGTTATTACAAGAAGGGAATCTATTCAGAGAGTAACATGTATAACACTTAGAGTAGAGATCCTGGTGGATAAATGCAGTTGTGTGTGTGTGTGTGTGTGTGTGTGTGTGTGTGTGTGTGTGTGCATGTTTATGTGTGGGTGCATGTGCACTTGTATATGTGTGTGGAGGCTAGAGCCAACTTTGGATGTAGTTCCTCAAGCATCATCCAGCTTGTTTTCTGAGATAGGATCTCTCATTGGCCTTGGGTTCACCTATGAGGCTAGGCTGACTGGCAGTGAGCCACAGAGATCTACCTTTCCAGCCCTGGGATTACAAGTGAGTATCACCACACCTGGCTTTTTTATATGGGTTCTGTAGGATTGAACTCAACTTTTCATGTTTGTACAGCAAGCACTTTACTGAATAAACTGTATCTATACCTTCCACCCTTAAAAAAAAATCACTAAAAGAATCACCTTAGACCCTGACTAACTTCTGAAGAGAGTCAGAACCTTGCAGGATCTTAACATACTATTGTATATATTGCATAATAACCTCATTTAACTAATGCAGAAAATTGAGGATCATAGTGGGCCAGAAAATTCCCCAATGTGGATAATTATGGTTTGTGAAANCCTGCCCCTTCTAATTTGGGGGTTATTATATTGAAATGTTTTCTGTCACAGATTTAGGAAGGGCTTCTCTCCCATGAAATCCCTCAGGAAGTAAGGTCCCTTCTGCCCTTCTTCTACAAGACTTCAGAGACATCTTGGTTTAGCAGAGGAACAATGAGGAAGATTGGGCTAAGGGAGTCTCTACNTCATTTCTGTTTATATCCATTGTCCAGGACTTTGTGTCATGGACACAAATGAAAAAACATATCTAGCTATGTAGATTATAGAGCACTGGGGCTGCTAAGAAGAAATAAGGTGAACTGGGAAAGAAAAATACCTCCATAGAAAAGAGAGGAATGTATAATGCATCCTTGATGGGTAAGTTGGTTATCAACCTGACACACTTCCAACAGGGAACCTCAGTTGAGGAGTTGCCTCCACAGTTGTCCTGTNGGTATATCTGGGGGGCATTTTCTTGATTGATTGAGTGGGAAGGCCTAGCCCACTATGGTAAAGCCATGCCTGGGCAGGTGAGCCTGCCCTGTATAAGAAAACTAACCTCCTGGTTCCTTTCTTAAATCATGCCCTGACTTCAGTAGATGATAGACTGTAACCGGTTAGCTGAAACATACCCTTTCCTTCCCAAGTTGATTTTGGCCAGTATTCTAGCACAGCAATAGAAAGCACATGAAAAGATTGTCCCATCTCTTTTGGTTCTAGGATCTTATTTTAATACATTCTCTTCTACCTTCTCTCCTCTTCTTTTCCTTTTTCCTCCTTTCTTCCTGTGTCTCTCTATCTTATGTTTTTTTCCTCCCTTTTCCCTGAGATTTTCATCCCTTTTTCCTTTCACCAATTGCTGTGGAATAATCCCCTTGTACACTGTAAAGATTTGTTCATTTAATTGGTTTAATAAAATGCTGATTGGCTAGTAGCCAGGCAGGAAGTATAGACAGGGAGACCAAACTAAGGATGATGGGAAGGANAAGGGAAGAGTCAGAAGACTCTAGCCAGCCTCCAAGCAAGCAGAGCATGTGGAAAATGAGGTAAGAAGCCATGAGCCATGTAGAAAAGCATAAATAGAAATATGGGTTAATTTAAATGTAAGAGTTAGCTAGCAACAAGCCTGAGCTATCGATCAACATTTATACTTCGAATTCAGCCTCTGAGTCAGTTACTTGGGACCAGGTGGTCAGGAGAGGAAATGTCCATTTACTTATGGTGCCCAATGTGGGGTGCCAGATGATGTGTAAATCTAATCAATCTTATGAATAAAAACCAGGAGTCAGATATCAGGGTAAAAACCTGAAAGATCAGAGACGCAGGAGAGTAGCCACAATCCCTTCCTACCTACCCCTCTGGTTTCTCCAACCAAAAAAGCTACATCCTCTCTCTGCCCCACCTTATCACTTTCTGTTTCTTCTCTGTACAGACATCCATACCTCTAGTTAGCTAGTGGATAGCTCCACCCTCTGACTCCAAGCAAGCTTTATTTGTCAGAACACAAATAAAATATCACACAACAACCAATATATAGTATACATCTAGAAGCCAGAGAGATATAGGAAACATTGAGTTGCAGCCAGCACCAATTCCATCTTCCTTTTGGCACAATTTAAGGACAATAAATGGGCATAAGAACTGAGTATCAAAGCAGAAGTGACACCTGTGTGGGTAAAGTGCCCTGGACATGCAATGAGGAGCTGGAGAGGATGGGTTGGATTCTAACAGTAGTGTGTACTACCTATGGGACATGGGCCTACTACACCTCTGGAGCTCATTTACTCACTTCTAAAATTGTGACAATGAGACCTTTCAGTAGGTAGCAGTAAGGTGGGAAGAGCACTTTGGAGATGGGGCTTTGGTGAATGTCAGGCTCTGCCTGGGAGCCTTCATCCTAGAGAAGCAGAGGAGGCTGAATATATAGGCAGTACCAGACAGGAATCTTGTAAGGCCAATTTTGCACTGTAATGAGCTATGTGAGGGCCAGTTCTGGGCTAACTGAAAATGCACCTTCCAGCTTTAGGGCAGTGGCTTGGGCCAATGGCATACCCATTTCCTATTCTTATATTAACTCAGCCACAAACTGGCTTAAACAATAGGAATATACTGATGCTGAAAGTCAGAAAACTGAAGTACATTTTACTGTGCAAATTGAAAGCATTGGCAGGGTTGCGTTCCTTCTGGAAGTTCTTATGGAGAATACAGTCCCTTCCCTTTTTTGGCCAATGGAACTACCTGCATTTTGGGAGTCCTGATTCAGCTTCTATACCAGCAGTTTGACACTGCAGCTTGTTGCCTGACTCTGATCACATTGCCTTATTCTTATATGGACTNTCACAATTCTGTTGGACTTACCTAGGCCACACAGGGAAATAGNAACACTACAATGTCTCCTAGCAAAGGAATTTTCTCAGACTGGACACCTTGGTGGGACATTATTATATCTACTACAAATGGAAAATCAATTTTGTGCATGCATGTGTGAATGCGTGTTGTGATGTGTTTGTTGTGGGGTGTGTGTGTGTGTGTGTGTGTGTATGTATGTATGTATGTGTGTGTGTGTGTGTGTGTGTGTTTGTGTATGTGTGAAGCTGCCTCTCTACCAACTCCCTTGCAATAGGATGGGTAGAGGGAAGAATGCCTTCTATCTTATTTGGTCTTTGCAGAATCTTTACTGGTTACTAGTCCAAAACCATGCAAGGCAGTTTTGTTTTTCTAAGTTCCTAGGTGCAGGAAGAGGCACAGCTGGTGTCTCAATACCTGCCACTCATCCCTCTCTAGTTAGCTCATCCTGGAAATTCTATATGGAAGTTCTTTATTGAGCTAAGCTTTTGATATTTAAAATAATGTGCAATGGAAAAAATGGGGAGGGGGAAAGCCCTAGCATTGAGTGTTGCTTTTATTTATGTGGATATCAAAGTGAATTAATTTTTGGTTATTTTAGTTGTTGAGAAAAAATGTAATGGGGATAAGGATGCTTAATGCTGAATTGTGCAGAAGTGATTCCATCAGTGTGGGGACCTCCGGGTAGAAGGAGCTGGAGGAAAGTGTTTAGAAGTGAAGCTGGGGCATGTAGTGTCTCTTTTTAATACCACCAGTCTGGATCTCTGGCTTTCTAGGCTATGTGGGCCAACTTCTCTCTGTGCTCATGTAGCATGAATCAATCTCTCCAGATTCTAATATATAGACGTGTATAAGAGACAGTATATATATGGGTGGTTCAGCAACCATGCTTACTAACATTAGAGGTTCCATTGTGGACAGGATCTGAACAAACACAAACACATGGTGTGTCTTCACAATAACCATACTGGAAAGAGTGTGAGGCAGAGGGCATAGGAAATATCCCTCTTCCTGCTAGTATGAATATTCAGGCAAAGGGACTCACACCCACCTCTCTGAAACTCGTCTTTATGTGCTTGCCACTGTTTGTAGCAAAACCTTGGGACTGCTTCAATAGAAATAGCGTGTATTATTGAGCTGGTCATGAAGGGCTGGAGTTATGGAGAGCTGCAGGCTAAGAAAAAAGTTGGATTAAGGACAGTAGATTCATTTATCAGAACAAAAAGGAGTCATAAGTTAGTATGGACTTTCTGTTTCTGTAGNGTTAGACCTTATTGTTCAACATAGGATGAGTAGGGGATGCCTGTGNGTCTCCAAAAGAAAGAAGTCTAAAAGAGTCTCTGACTGTTGCAGCTCCAGCACAAAACAGTCTGATTGTTCAACTTCCAATGCAAAATATCAGACTGGCTGGCACAAGCAACAGCAATCTGTTATCTCCAAGTTTGGGAGGCTAGAAGTCTGAGATCAGGGTCCTGGCAGGTGCTTTCTCCTGAAGTCCTTCAATGTATCTGGCAGATGGCCATTTTCTGTGTCCTTCTTTGTCCTGCCTTCTTCCCCTCTCCCTCTCTCTATTTCTTTCTCTCTCTCCTTGCTATATACCACATGTTGACCTCAGACTCACAACTCTCCAGTCTCCCTGTCCTGAGTAAAAGGAGCACAGGTGAGCATCTCCAACTACAGCTAAATCTTTTCTTAAAAGACAAATGCCATATTATGTCAGAATCCCATCCTTATGATTCAGCCTTAGCAATTTATAAAGTCTTTCTTTCCAAGTATCACATTGGGAATTAGAACACCAACATGCGAGTTTAGGAAAGAGAATTCAGCCCACTAGTCACTGTGCTCATTGGAAGGAAAGACATAAAACAAGAATGATGCCTGCTTGGATAAACAGCTAGTGGAGACAAACTTCCTGGGGAAACATCCTCTGGAAAAAAGTACATGTCCATTGTGAAGATATTTACTGGGAGAAGTAGCCATTGGGAAACCATGAATAAGTGTGTGTGTGTGTGTGTGTGTGTGTGTGTGTGTGTGTGTGTGCTGTGTGTAAGGGAGAGAGTGTGTGTGTTATCCTCTAGAGAAATATCCTTTCAAGAAAGTGTTTCCAAGGGAAACTTTGACTGAGTAAAATACACACTCACAAATATGCCCAGGGAGAATGTCTACTGGGGTGGTGGTTACACCTAGAATAAAAACCATCCACAGAAATACCTCTTGGTTGAGATAAATAACCATTGGGTGGATATGCAGGGTAAATTGGCACTCATCAGGGAAATAGACCCTGACTAGATTCTCACTGTGAAAAGCAGAGCAGTAACATTTATTCTAGGTATATGGAGAACCATGTATTCATGTAAGTGTTCCCTGTGCATTGCCCTACTCCTCCTCATGGCTCTGAGAAGTGTGCATTAGTATATACTCCATTTTACAGCCTGGAAACTGACACACAGACTTTGGAACATTGCCCAAGGCTTCACAGGAAGTGAATGATAGCCTTAGCTTTGAACTTAATGTATATTTAGTGTCTCCCTATGCACCTAGAACTGGGCTAGGCAAGGAAATATAATACTAGATAAATCATAAACCCCGGTTCTAAGAAAGCAACATGGGAGTAGCAGTTTTCTAAACAGACAATGAACTCTGGGTAAATAAGCCCTGATATATATGTGTGTTTGTGTGTGTATGTGTGTATGTGTGTGTGTGTGTGTGTATGCATGTGTGTGTGTGTAAAACATTTTTTTACTATTTCTACAATGTGAATCAAAGGAAAATGTTTCTACCGGCTTCAACTCGATTTTGGTACCTAGCAAGGGAGTTCTTGTCATAGGCCTACAGCAAGTAACAGATCCTCTGGAAGGGACACCTACTGGGAAATCATGAATACCATGAGAACAATCACCTGAGCATTGGGAACCAATCCTAAGGAGGAAATACAGAAACATTTGCTTTCTTGCTTAGGAGCTTGCCTGGAGACTAGTCTAGTAGGCAGGACCTCTATCTAGGTTTTCAGTCTTGACCACATGACCTCTAAAAGGTAGACAAGTCATGCAGTAACCTGGCCACTGAAATAAATGAGAGGAACCTGGTTGCAAGGACGAATTAGATGGGGTTCGGTGGACATTCTGACTTCTCTCTTTTTTTTTTTCCAGAAATCTTTACCTGTTTACAATCTAACCCATTTAAATGTTGGCAATACTAGGTTGAGTTCCTGCTTATTTAGTTCATCTCTGAATCCATGGTGCTTAGAAAAGCTGGTGTTCATTAAATTTCAAAATAAAAAATGACTATTGNTATAGAAGATATAGTAACAGCATAGATGCATAATATCAGATGACCCAACCTGAATCCCAGCTCTGGCATTTTCTGACTTTACAACTTGGTCATAGTGTTTGTTGACTCTGGGTCTGAATCTGTATACTGGGGCCTTATGCCTGTGGCTCTTGGGTGGATTAGATGATGCAATGTCTGTGAAGTACCCAGTATAGGTGGTCATGGAGTAATTGAAACAGGTCCTACTACTACCACCATGAAGGATATAATCAAGTGAGTCATCCTTCAGTCACCAATGTTCCCCGCAAATATACAAACTGGAGGCAGGGGCAGAGCATCTGATCTTTTAAGTCCAGAATCTACAACTCAGATTCTCTCTTCTTTGTTGTCTCTAGAGAACCAGGATTCTGTAGTATCCATCTGCTTCTGTAATAAGACATGAATTATTAAAACTATAAAATATTGATGAGTTGTTTTATAAAACAGACAGACTTTAATGTATTGATTATGAATTGACAAAGACTTAGTGAGCTTTGGGAGAAGGAATAATTGCTCAATGATGTTGGGCCAATTCCTTCTGTGGCCTGATCCAGAGGCAGCTGTGTGATTACATCCCTCTCGGAGTGGTTGTTTCATGCCATTCTGCATTTGAGCCAGATGATGTTGAACATCTATCCTCTCTTGGACATTAAAAGCTACCCCAAGAGAGATGGAGAAGGAGATGGGCTCTCTTAAAGCAGCCAAGTCTTGGTTTGTTTTTTATATCACTTCCCACATGGCTCCCATAGACTCTGGAAAGCAGGTGGCTGACTTTGTAGCTCNTTTCATTTGGAGGTGATCTACCCAACATGGGGCTCTCTTCCAAGTTCAGGAAGACTTAGTCTTCTCTTCCTTTCATTTTAGATTGAAGGCTCCCACAGCAGAAAGTGACTTTGTTGTAAACTCTCATTTATGGGTAGGAAACTGACGCCCACAGAGAGGAAGTAGTTATTTCAAGATTTCACAATGGATAGCTTTAAAGATTCATTGACACCCAGATTCTAACTCTGGAGCTGGTGACTCTACTTTCATGTCTCAAATGAAACTATTTTTTTTTATTATGTCAGAGGAAGCTGGCAGCATGTACTGTTCAGAGAATGACTTGAGGAGTTGGTTCTCTCCTTCTACCAAGTGGGTCCTGAAGATTGAACTCAGGTCATCCATCAGGGTTGGTGGCAAGCGCTTTAACCAACTGAGCTGTCTTACTGGCCCTTAAAGGAAACTCTTTGATGGAAAAGGTTGTGGAGTAGGCTTTGCACATATAGCCATTGTGAACAACACAGAAGCTGGGTGGCTTCTGGATCTGTTGAAAGATGTGTGTGTGTGTGTGTGTGTGTGTGTGTGTGTGCATTTATATGGACATTTGTGTGTGTAACAATGTGTATATATATGTGTACGTGCATACGCATGTGTAGTTTGTGTAAGTGTGTGAATATTTGTGTGTGTATATGTGTATAACTGTGTGCATATTTGTGTTACTCTCTGTGCACATTTGTATATGTGTGTGTGTGAATCTGTTTTTGTGAGGGTGGGTGCACATTTGCATGTGTGTATACATATTTGTGTCTGTGTGACTGTGTGCCTATTTGTNTATGTGTACATATTTGTGTGTGTGTACATTTCTGTGTGCACATTGTGTGATATGTGCATATTTGGATGTGTGTGTGTACACATTTGTGTGTGAATGTATATGTATATAATATATGTATAATTTTTGTCTCTGTGTGCACATTTGTATGCACACATGTTTGTTCACATTTGTTTGTGTGTGAGTGTGTTTGCAGGCCAAAGGACAACCTCAGATTTTGTTCCTTAGTCAATGTCTATTTTATATTGACGCTGGCCTGGAGCTCAGTGATTAGGCCAGGCTGACTGGCTAGGGAACTCACTTGTCTCTACTTCCCCAGTGCTAGGTTTCAATTTTGCATCACTATACCTGGATATTTTGTGTGAGCTCTGAAGATTGAATTCAGATCCTGTGCTTACATTACCAAGTACATTACCCACTTAGCCATCTACCTAGCTCCAGAAGGTGGTTTTTAAAAGGGATCTGAAACTTAGTAGAGTCTATCATTCATCAATATCTATTCATGGTCTACTGACCTTCAATATCTCCCAGGCAGGATGTAGGCTAGCACACCACTGTACTTCTTGTGATGTTTGGCTAGGGAAGCGCTTACCACTCTTACTGATAAAGTCCTTACAGCCACTCCATGATACAAGAAATACAAGCCTGGGGTTGATGAGGGACCTAGGCTCAAGGAACTCAATGAAATTACCTATGTTCCCACAGCCTCCTGGTGGCAGAATCAAGGGATAGGCCCATCATTTTAGGGGGATTTGATTATTGTTCCTGCACCAACACCAAGTTTCTTTTAATTATATTTGGAAGAGTTTAATGCCAGAGCAAGAATCATGCATTTACACTGAGGTAAGCTGGGGTGAAGGTAATTTCTTGCCTCACTTAGCTTTCANGTCTGTTCTGTCTGATTCTTTCCAGGGAAGTTGTCAGGCAGGGCNCTAGACTATTTACAGCTAATACTTATGAGAAACTTCCTGGTGCCAGATAACCAAACTACCTGTTTGCTCCATGCACTCATTTAATATATAGAAACCTTTGAAATGGGAAATATCATTTCCACATTATGGAAAAAGAAACTGAAGCACTATCTAACTTAACTGGATAGCTAAGAAATGACTCAGCTTAGCTTGAGTCCCAACTCCAATAGAAGGCTTGGGAACCTTTACTTCTAGCAAGCATTAGTTTTGGGCACTTTTCTGGTCTTGCATCATATTACTTCACATGACAGAGTAGATTCTATTGTTTCTTGAAACTATTACTCTTTGAGTCTCATCTCTGATCACTTCCTGATCTCTTTCACAGACTCCATCCTGGCAGCCAGCCTTTTGAGGGTTTCCAGCTGTTGATTTGAATGTGTCCTTTTGAATTCATGTTCAGAAATTTCATCTCCAATAAAGTAACACTAAGAGATGAAATCCCATAGGAGGTATTCAGATCATGAAGAGTCCATGTCATAAATAGGTTCATATCACTGAAAGAGTTATATCCCATTCTTGTCCTCTGACATGTTCTCTTGCTTTGTGGGGCCCTCATCACACATAGTCCCTCAATCGTGGGCTATCCAGCCTCCAGAACTATAAATTTCCATTCACGGTAATTATCCAGCATATTTTTCTACTAGAAGCACAAAATGAATGAAGACACAAGGGTTGTCTAAAAACAAACAAACAAACAACAATAACAAAAAAAGCTCTCTGTGTGTATGTGTGTGCATGCATATGTGTGTACATGAGTATGCATGTATGTGTACACANGCCCTATGGTGCACACATACTACAACATGCATGTAGAGAACAGAGGACAATTCTGAGTGTCAATCATCATCTTGTTTGAGGTTCTTGTTCTGTTTGGTGTCCTGCATACCTCTGAGGATTCTCTCTCCTGTCTCCAGCTTCCATCTCAATATAGAAGTGCTAGTACTGTAGATATGCACTACCATATCTGGCTTTATGTAGGTTCTGGGGATGGGATTTGAACTCAGGTTCTCATGCTTTCACAAAAAACCATCTAGCTACTGAGCCATCTCCTTAGCAAAGGTTTCCAGTTCTTTATATTTGACACACTCTTCTTGGGCCATATCAGCTCATGCATGACTATTGGTACACTGCAGGGTTCTGTCTGATTCTATATCACCTTCTCCCAATTTTTCCTTATGTCAGAGTGATGCTGAGCTCAGAAAACAAGCTAGNGAGTTCCCCCTCTGCCTGTATTTTCTACAAGAGATTTGGTAACATCAATGATAATTCTTCCTTACATGGTTGGGTGGACTTCTGAGTGAAAGCAAATCTGTGGACATTCCCTTCCTTGGTAGGCTTAAATTCTGAAGTCACCACACTTCCTAGTTATGCTCTGTTCTGGCTAGTTATCTGAATGGTTTGTAGTTTTGCAAAGAATTGATTCATTATTCCACTTAGTAAAATTCATGTGAAGAAAGTTGTTTATGATATCCCCATTTTATCCTTTTACTGTCTGTAAGATCTGAAGTGGTGTAGTCTATTTTATTTATGTTGTTAATTTGTGTCTTCTCTTTGCAGTTAGTATTTTTGGCTTCATTGGTTTTTCTCTTTTGAATTTCACTAGCTTCTACTTTAATTTTGTTTCTTCTTCTTGCCTTGAGAGGTTTTTTTTTGTTTGTTTGTTTTATTTTGTTCCTTGTTATTGTTCTAGTTTCTTAAAGTAAAAATTTCAGTGTATCATATTTTCTGATATAAGCATTTAAAACTATAATTTAAAAGAGTTTTACTTTTATTTTATGTGTATGAGTGTTTTCCTGCCTATATATTTGTGTGCCATGTGTATGCCTGATGCCCACAGAGGCCAGTAAAGAGCATCAGAAATCCCTTTGAAATGGAGTTACAGATGGTTGTGAGTCACCATGTGAGGTCTTGGAATGGAACCCACATCTTCTACAAGAGCAGCAGGTGCCCTTAACCATTGAGGCATCTCTTTAGTCTCCTAACTTTATTTTTGAAGGATTTATTTTATTATTCAGTTATGTATATGTGTATCTATGTGTGAGTATGTGCCTATGCATGCAAGTACCCATGGGAACCAGAAGAGGGCATCAGAACCCCTGGAGCTAGAGTTTGTGGACTGCTTAACATGGGTGCTGGAAATCAATATTAGGTCCTCTACAAGAGCAGGAAGTGCTCTTAACTATTGAACCACCTCTCTCCAGCCTCTAAAACTAAAATTTCCCCTCTAAGTAAAATTTTAGCAGCAGCTCACAAATTTGGTATATTTTTATTCAGTTCATGGTATTCTTCTTTCGAGACTTTCTTTTTCATCTGTTGATTATTTAGAATCATGACAGCTTCATGGAAGTATATTAAATTTCCTAGACTTGATATTATTGTTTAATTTCATTNCAGCCACGGATCATACTATATATGATTTCAATCCTTGTTAGCCTGTAAAAGTTTGCCTTATGGTTGAGAATGTATTCTTATTTTAGCATTTCATTTGCACAGGAAATCATGTGTATTCTGATATTAGATGGACTATTCTATAATATCCATTAGATCCAGTACCTGGCATGTCTGTTCAGTGCTCTGATATTGTTCATTTCTATTATTCATTCTGTTTATTGCTAAGTGGAGTTTGAAAATGTCAGACTACAGTTGTAGATTTCTCTCTCATTCTGTCAGTTTGCTTTCTGCCTTTTGTGACCCACTAATATATACATTTTGGACTGTAACTTTTCTTGAATTGATCACATTATCATTGTGTGTTATCATTGTATATATATCTTTATTTTTGGTGGTTTTCTTTGCTCTAAAGTGCACTTATACACCCTCACTAGCTTAATTTATTAGTGTTTGCTTGGCGAATCAATTTTAATTTTTCTTTGTTTTATTCTTTTTCTCTCTCCTTCCCTCCTC
The DNA here is from genome assembly GCA_001675575.1 of Neotoma lepida. Lineage (NCBI taxonomy): Eukaryota > Metazoa > Chordata > Mammalia > Rodentia > Cricetidae > Neotoma > Neotoma lepida. The sequence continues at coordinate 76,061 of LZPO01017594.1, read as the reverse complement.
TCTCTCTGTCTATACACACACACACACACACACACACACACACACACACACACACACACACACACCTATGCTGTGAGATGTCTTTCTGTATGCTGTGAATATGTGTTGCTCAGATTGGTTGATAAATAAAGCTGGATGGCCTATGACAGGGAAGGATGGAGCCAGGTGGGAAAATGCAAGAGAGGAGAAAGGAGAGTAAGGGGAGATGCCAAACTGCCATCCAAGGAGCAGCATGTAATAGGATGCAGGTAAAGCCACAGAACAGTTGGTGATACATACATATATAAATGGGTTAATTTAAGATGAAAGAGCTGGCTTGCAAGAAGCTTGCCATAGGCCATAAGTTGGTAATTAATATAAGCCTCTGAATGATTATTGTAAAAGCAACTGCAGGACCAGGTGGGACCACGCGGGACTGGAGAAACATGGACCACAGAGCCAAGTGGGACTGGAGAAGCTTATGGCTACACTTTGGCACCCAACATGGGACAAGAATTTCCAACCCAAAACCTGAGAAAGCTTTAAAAAATGGTTCTAAAATGGAGCCAAGAGCAGCTTCCTAATTCATGTCACTCATCGTGGGTTGTGATACAGAGACATGTTCCCTGGCTGCAGCAAGCTTCACTGGCAACATGGAGGCCTCCTGTGGTCTCTCACAGGTTGGACCGTGATACAAAGAGGCTTCTCCCAGCCACTGCCTGCTGGCTTGGGAGCAAAGCTGCAGACTTAAAAACACAGGCATACTACTTAATATTGTTTCCTAGAATTGAGGAGATAAGCATGACTCGTTGGTACTTGCGCCATGTTAAAAAACCTAATGGTGTGGGGCCAACAGTCAGTGCTGCTGCCACTTTGGTCCTAGCCATGCTGCAGTTTAAAGCAATGATCATAAGGTATAGACAGTNATAAAAAAGAAATATATAGTTTTAAAATAATAAAATAAAGTCCTTAGAAAGAGGAATGAAGTAATAAAAAAATAAGCCACATAAAGATGAAAATTACCAGAGAGTCTGGATTATATTGTCTTTGGGATTTTTAACTGCAGAAAGACATTTGATTGTAAAGACTACTCAGTTAAACCAATATGTATATTTTAAAGGTATTATGACTTCAAAATTTATGTCTAAGGATGTGTTGCTTTGGAAAAAAGGTTCTTCTCTTCTTTCTACACAAGATGAGAAGCTATGGATTCCTTCCAGGTTAATATGTTTCCATCAAGGAAGATCCCCGAGAGGTCTCCAGATAATCCAACATCCAGAACAGCTTCAAGGCAACTGGNTCAGAGAATACAGCCTCACAGACTACTCCAGTCAGGACTTGACCATAATCTTAAAATGTTTTATGATCCCATAAGACCACCAGTACTCCCAATCAGCAGGAAGTAGCCAAAAAACTACACCCACATTCTCAAAAAATGGATTATGGATGTTTGTCTTTGTTTAGGGGTTTAGTTACAAATTATTATTGGTCATAGTCAATCTTTTTTGGGAGAAGAAAAGGGGATATAGATAGGATAAAGGGATAGATTATTGAATCTACTTTTAAAGGGCAACAATTTATTTAAAGTTTTACATTGCTATGGATTTTAGTTTATTGATAAAAATTTAAAGTTACTTTTGTTATACTATATATATATACTATATATATTTACTGTTGTTTAAGGTATTATGTTTATGCAAGTCATTTAAAATGGTAATGTATCATTAAGAAATACAGATTAATAGTCATTTATGACAATCAAACTTATAATCATATTAATTAAATTTTCTAGGTATACATAAATATATTTCAATTAGGTAGGTAATCTTCAAACACTTCAAAGACCTACAGAATACGGCATTTAAAATGTTTTAAAAATTTAGACTTTTCTGGACAATGAAACATGTCTACTCCTGGCAGCACCAATTTACTTCAAAGAGAAAGATGGGCATCAAAGACACTCCATATGGAATTTATCTTTTTGNCAAAACTGGCCATTTGGGCAAGAAACTGCTCTTGTCTTAACTGATTAATAATTTGTTATATAAACTGGACATACCAGACCCATAGGAAAATAACCANTGAATTTTTCCAAAACAAGGCAAAAATGATCTTTCAGGTTCTTGCTTCACAGAGGAGACTGCCAAACATTCTACAGGACACAAGAAAAAGCAACTGGGCGACTCTAGGTCTATAGGCTAAAGATAGATGCCCCAACATTACAGAGGAATTTTGGATGACTGTCTGGGCAGCCAGATATCTCTGTCATTTCTAGAATTATGGAAGTTACTTGCAATTCACTTCCTCTTTACTGAAGTAATATTATATCCTTCTGGGATCTTTGATGGAATTGAAGAATAGATATAATTATAGTCTCACTCATGATATAAGACACATTAGATATAAAACTTTAGACTCACAAAAATAGCATACATGATAGAATATTTTCTAATTTGTCAAATATAAATAGACTAGATATTATAACTGTAATTCTTGCTTGATAACTTCTTTGTTATATATAATTTTACTATGTTAAAATTAAAACCTTCCTTTTTGATTATACAGAAAAGGGGAAGTGCTGTGCGATGTCTATCTGTATGCTGTGAATATATGTTGCTCTGATTGGTTGATAAATAAATCAATCAATAGTTGATATGGCAGGGCAGGATGGAGCCAGGTGGGAAAATCCAAGAGAGATAATGAAAGGAGAAAGAAGAGTAAGAGGAGACACCAAACCACTGTCCAAGAAGCAACATGTAATGGGACATAGGCAAAGCCATGGAGCATGTAGTGATACACAGATAAATAGAAATGGGTTAATTTAAGATGAAAGAGCTAGCTAAGAAGTCAGCCATAGGCCATACAGTTGGTAATTAAGATAAGCTTCTGAATGATTATTTTATGTGGCTGCAGGACCGGGAGGGACCAGGTGGGACTGGAGAAACACAGACTGTGGTCCAGTGGGACCAGAGAAACTTACAGCTACAAATGTATATGTATATAAATCTTTTATTTTTATTTTTTATGTATATGGGTGTGTATCTGAGTGTGGACTTGTGTACAGGTGTGCAGTGCACACAGAGGCCAGAAGAAGGCATCAGATCTTTTGGAGATAGAGTTACAAGAAATGGATGCTGGGCTTACTTAATCACTGAGCCATCCTTCCAGCCCCTTATATCATTATACTTACAGTTAGCTTCTTCCATATAGCATGATGTTAGCTAATATATTTGTATCTATTTTGTACATCTCTATCTTCTACTTATTGTCTTTGAACCATTTATATTGATTGTAATTATTGATATCCTTTAATTTAGATTTGCCATTTCCCCTTTCATTGTCTGTTTCTTTTTGTTAATTTATCTGCTTTTGGAGATATCTGAATGTTCTTAGTATTCTTCTTAAATTTATGTGTTTTTATTTTGACTAATATTTCACACTAACTTTAGTCTTTAGTGAAGGGATTACACTGGATGTACCTCACCTTTCACTGTTCACTCCTGGTTGATTTCCATCATGTCACATGGAATGTAGAAGCCTTACTGTCATAATGACCCTTCAACTTCTCATCTTTATATTGTCTAATATATTGAATTGAATTCATTAAACATACCAGCAGAAAATGTAATGTTTTTACTTTCAACTGTCAAATATATTCTACAAAACTCAGTAGGAAAGAATTGTCCATTATATCATTGAAATATTTTCTATTTATTTTGTTATGTTTTAAAAATATTTTGTATTTTTAATTGACAAGAAACTATTATATATATTTGTGAAGNAGCATGAAATATTTTGATCCACATATACCTTGGTGTAAGAGTAAATCAAGGTAATTATCCTGTTCATTACTTCTTCAACATTTCTTTGTCAATCTTTTTTAAACACAAGTACATACACGTGTGTGTGTGTGTGTGTGAGTGAGAGAGAGAGAGA